>JBAMAW010000601.1:0-98630 GCA_037043295.1 Amiota minor | reverse complement strand
ATTGGAAATATGGGTATAGAAACAGTAAAGTTTAGATTACACAAGATTTTAAAGAGTTCCACGGTTCACACTACAAATAAGACGTTGAGTACTTCTGGGACAATAAATATGCATGAGAATTTTGTTACTTTTTTTTAAAGATATTCTCAGTAACCCTAGGGGGTGGACAACAACTACTACAGCTACCAGTGGCGGTGCCTCGCCTCGCGCCTGATGGGGCCACGCAAAACAAAAAAAAAAAAAAAAAAAAAATTAAAAACGCTTTTGTAAAAGTTTCTGATAGTTTGCGATGTTTATATGTGTAATATTTGTCAACAATATTAATAATAATAATTAGCAATAAAACTCAAAACATACATACTCATACTATCTCAATCTATTTATCGTTTTCTTTTTGACTGGGAAATGAAAGAGGCCTCACAAAGCCGATATCGCTGACGCCTACATTTGGTCTAGCGCTGCCACTGACTGCTACTACTTATTATAGTAGAGCCATATGGTGAATTTTGTGTCAGAGGACATGGTAGATATAAATTCCCTTTGAATAAAAATTTTCAATTTTTTTTCTCTATGTTTTGTATATTGGTATAATCCTTGCCAACTTTTATTGCATTCAACAATTATTATCATTTTATACAGATAATTAATATACATATTACATACTCGTACGCATGCTGATGTCTCTTTCATAATGTCATTTTTTTCTTAAAACAATAGATTTACTGATTGGCCATACATGGACAGAAGGAAACTAAAATTTTTTTTCTAATCAAAAGGCGGCGCTAAGCGAAAGTGCACATTAATGAAATGCACTTTATAAGTAATAGGAAGAAAGAATTTCTATAATACACTTCAGTATTTTCTGTTTTATACACTTAAATGATATGTGCAGGTATATGTAATGGCCGCTTATTAAAACTCAGTGCAATTTGATACATATACATATATTGTACATATTCTAAACGCATAATGTTTTTTTGCTTATATGTATGCCCACAAAATAAGTTTTAATTCTTTACATTTTAAAAGGCTTCTCTTCCTAGATATGTGTGATTGATTGTTAAGTTAACTTATCTGTATAAATAGATACGTACATGATATTATTATTGAATTGACATGTAAATTGAAATGTATTGAGACAAAATAAATACAAGGCATTGCAAATCTTAAATCGTATCGGGGTTTGTTTTAATCTAATTTAGATTGCAGCTTTAGTTTTTTTGTGAGTGAATTTGGATAAAATAGTTGCTAGCACACTGAACAAAGTTTCGTTCCTTCAAAATTTAGTTGGATTATCAATGAGATTATACGATGATATATGTATTAAATATAAAGTGAAAGAAACCATAAATTAATTAAATGTATTCAATTAAAAACTTAATTACTTTAATTTCCTTTGATTTTGTTTTGATTACAATACGTAAAACAATATATATTTATTTTTTATCCATATAAAATCCAATAATCTTAATATGCAAACCATAAATCAAATTTATTGTAGCTTATTAATAGTTTTTGAACTTTAGTGAAGAAGGTTGCAACAACCTACCTTCATATATTTTTCATATGCATTATGCATGACTTTAGTCTCATCGAATAACTTATGTTCATACAAAATAATAAGGTATTTGCCATATACTTTTTTATTACTATATAATTATGTATTTATTTATATTATATAGTTTTGTATCATTCAATAAACAACAATATCAATAATAAGAAATACATTTACAATTAAAATTAAAAATTGTGTCTAGTATATTTTTCTGATAAAATATTTTTTATACAGACATACATAAATGTGCCACAATGTTAAGGCCTATGTTTTTGCTGGACTGTACATTGTATATACAATATAATTATTATATAATAATAATAACTTTAGTCATAATTTTTAGGTACTTTTTTGCATAAAATGTGTTAAAAAAGTAAAAAGAAAAAATATAAAAATATTAAAGAAACAAATAATTGATTGGTGAATTATTGGAAAAGTAATGGCTATATTTTACAACAAATGTCGTTTATTTTATTTTTCATTTAGCGTAATAGATTTATCAACGAAATTTCATACTGGTGACTTTGTCTAGCTCAAGCAGTCCTGCTGAGGGAATGTGTTCTGTCGACAATGGGGGAGTTTGAATGGTGCAATATACTATCACATATAGATTTGGCAAATCCTCAAAAATGTGTTAGATCTTTTGTCTGCCCATCCCACAGTATTCACAGTTCTTGCACTTTTCATTTAATTTGTTCTATATCAAACTTCTTGCGTGATAAAACATTTGATTCACATAAGGCCATAAATCATTACATTTGATAATCATACAAAACATATATCATGAGCTTTCCAACAACCTCCATAGTCAATATTGTTCAACCGTGTGTTAAGCTTTTAAAAGAAAACTTAAATCTGAATCTGGTATGAATTCCTCTGGTTTTTGATCCCTAAAATAAGATAGATCATTTTAATATAAATGAAGATAAGAGTAAATAAAATAAATATTTGTTACGAAACACTTACGGACGAAAGAGTTTTGCATTATAAAGGCCCAAAAGAGTTACATTATCGCCTTCAATTAAAATGCTAGTTCCTTCGCGTAAACCCAAAACTGGCCGTTGATGATATTGTAAAAACTCAGCCAAACGTTCATCGCGTGTTTCACCTTTGTGTTTTGTATCCGAATCTGTTTCCACATAATGCGGATTTATATTGAATGGCACTAAAGTAAGAGCATCAAATGATGGTGGATATGCGACCGGCATATCATTGGTAGTGTGTATAGAACGTGTAGCGACATTGGTACCAGCACTACTTCCTACATATGGTAAACCAGACTCAAGCACACATTGGCGTATTGTTTCGACCAATTGCAATTCATAAAGAGTCTTAAGTAAGACGAAAGTATTACCGCCGCCTATAAAAATAGCTTGAGCTTCCTTTACAGCTTCAGTGGCATTGCTTTTAGTATGTAATCCTTCAACTTGATAGCCCCACGGCCGAAGAGCATTAGCAACGGTAGCAGTATATTTGTCATGGTCATGCAGAGCGTAGGGTACGAAGAGTACAGTTTTTACATTTTTCCTATTTATTACAGTAACGTGAGAGAGATTTCATTAAGATGGTTATAACATCTAATATGAACATGAAGTATAAACTTACTTGTTAAATAAATTGGTTAATTGCTCTTTGGCATGTTCTAAGTAACCAAAACCATGAAGGCGTGATGATGAAAGTAATAAAATATTGCGGTGGCACATTCTAAAAATTAAACTTACTAAAAGTATGTAACGTAGCCACTTTAATAATGTATTGAAACAAGCAACCACTACTTATGATAAAGTCACAATGGCCCAGCCAAATCTTATCATATAACAACAAAATTGTTGCTTTTATTTTAATTTATGAACTGCACTCGGAATGATGATAAGTAACTAACTTTTTTTTTCTTTCTGTAAAACCACCGGACATAATAAACAACGAGAGAGAATTGTTGATAGTGCGTGTGAACAGCTGTTTTTGCAATGCACTTTCGGTTGAGTAGTTGAAGCAACACTAGCATTGACACATATAAGAATATGGAATCGTGTTTTTCATTATTTCAAATTCACAATATTCAATGAAGAAAGAGAAAAGAGAAGAAGACAAAGAGTGCAAACAGCTGTTTTGCAATTATGCCATACATAAATTGAAAATGGTAAACTTGGCATCACTGTATTAACAGGTACACTTGGCATCACTGGATGAAAATGGTCAACTTGGCATCACTGGATGAAAATATGCATGAACTCTGTTAAATGCTTCAAATTCAAAGACGAATGAAATTATTGTCTACAAATATTTAATTATTTTAATGACTTAATTTTGTATGTGAATAATATTTTTGTTTGAATTTAATGAATTGGAATTTATTAATTTATCATTTGGCTCAGCTCAGCTATTTTCAGTTATGGCGTTCCGGTTAAATCGGCTGCCTGCTCCTTTTCTAAGTTGTTTCGAAGGGAACGGCGGCATCGGCATAAAGCTTTGGTTAAGTAGAGCAATGAGAGCGTTTATACTGTTTACATTTATTCACTCAAAATATCGTAGAAAAACCACCCCCAAAACAAAAGTTCATTGTGATTGTGTGTGGTTTGTTCTTTTTTCTTTTTTTTTTGAGTGATAATTTAGTGTTCATTGAAAAGGGCATAAAAGTTGAGCTGGCTCTCGGATAAAACCGCAATAACGCAAACAAAGCAAAAAGCGACAACATTTCTATTATTTTTGTGTATAGAATCTATGTTCGTTTTAATTTAAAAAAAAAAGTTTTGTGAAAAAAAAAAAAGAAAAGAATCCACAAAAATGGAAATAATAATAAAAACTTAACTATAAAAATGCTGTGAAATCGGAGAAAAGAAACCACAATTAAAAGTGAAAATTCGGCTTTCCTTGCTCCCTTTCTCTCTCTCTCTCTCTCTCTCTCTCTACACGGCCTTCACGCTTTCGCTCTCTATGAGCGTTTAATACTTTCTACTTGGCAGGGCTCTTGGTCTTTTGCTCCTTTCCAACCGATTGCATGCAATAAATTTGCGTGCTCGAGTGGGTGTGTGTCTAGTACAACAACAAAGTCTTGTTTACATCGCCCTAGAATTATAACTACTTAACACACCAATTAACTATTGGATATTGAATTCATAGAATCATAATGGATATTCCGCTTTCTATTTTGTTGCTCATTTGTTTAATATTCATTTTCATTGGGGCAGTTATAATGCTCCTTTTACAATATTATTTATTTCTACGGTTCTCGAATTTACCGGAAGAAAGTGACGAACAAAAACACATCAATGCCAAGTATTCGCTGCCTTTGGTAAGTGCTTCCTTCGTCTTCTTTATAAATTTTGATTTGATTATTTAAGATTGAATTTCTAATTTTTTTTCTTTTAATTTTTCAGGATATAAAACAAACAGCAAAAGCCTTTAATGAACCATATTCATCATCATCATTATTATCATCTACATTGAAGTCAACGACAATAACAAGTAATAATGCTGCTGCCTCCTGTGGTATGTCATCATCCAATGCCATCGCCACGGATCCAAGTGATTTGTCAGCATTGGTTTCTTTGAATTTTGTAATGCAATTTTTATTTCATGAACTGAAGAATTCAAATCGTGTGCGAAAATGGTTTTATCGTAAATTGTCATTGGAATTGGATGAGCTCATTGCAAAGACAACAACAGGCAGATTGTTTGACAAGTTGACGGTAAGTTTTTTTTAAATCAACTTTTTCACACTCAATAAAGCAGCAGGTGTCCTATTCAAACAACCACACTATCAGACACCCAGCCAGCCCTCCTAATATGTATCAGCTATTGTATTATTGTGCATCTCCTGCCGTGTGGACGCTCATAATACTTGTAACAGTAGTTGACTGTTTTTGAGGTGGCGAGACAGTAAGACAGACGACTCCTTCATCATGAAAAGTTCACTTGTAAATTCAAGTAGTTTTTCAAGTGCACACTTCTCCTTGTTCTATTCGTTGTCTAACAATTCCTTTCAATTCTTCAATATTTATATTTTTGTTTAGATGCAAAACAAAATAAAACAAAAAATAAAAATAGAATTGTAACTGAGAATATCGACACTGTGGATATCCTCATTTGAAAAGGATTACTATCGTGTAACAAAAGGAACCGATATATCCATGCGAGCACTTTTGTTGCTTCAATATATGCTTTTCCTTCTTGAAACCTCAAATTTGAGCACTCTGTCGATTGATTGAAGATATTTACATATGTACATGGTTTTGTAGAACGTTTATTTTAAATTGTTAAGATTGCACTTAATTTTTTTCTTAAAACGTTATTAGAATGGACTACTGCGCACAATCCATATAGTTTTTTTTTTATTTCGTAACCATATTTATTCACTACTGTTCAAAACTTTAAGAATACACTCTCATTAAATGTGACATCACAAGAGAAGAGGATTTCCAAAAATATGCAAATGAACATAGAACAAAAACATCTGATCTATCTGAAAGAATGAAGACACGGATAAATATGGTGCCCTTTATATATTACTAGATTATGTTGAGGGGGAGAAAAATTGTGGAATATAACCCAAACCGATTCAATATTTTAAATAAAATTTGGATTAATGTTGTTGTGCTCTTCCAATTATATTTTTAGATAAAGGAACTTGAATTGGGTGATCAGTTTCCAGAAATGAAGGCAATGCGTGTGCACAATGTTGAACTGAATAATGGCGAGGGACGAATTGAGAATCTCGATTTATTGCTCGACATACGATATGCTGGCAATTTTCGTACAACAATTGATGCGGATATGGTGTTGGGTAAAAAGGGTTCACTGACATTAAAAGGCAAGTATGGTAAAAGAAGAAGATAAAGATGATTTATTGTTCGCGCTCTCTTCTAACAATTCCAATTTCTTCTACATATTTTACTCTCCACTTTGTGTAGTGAAACAATTGAAAGGCATGGCACGCCTTCAATTTACACGTAAACCTTATACACATTGGTCACTTAGTTTTCTTGGTGATCCGGAACTTGATTTGGCTGTTGAATCAAAATATCAAGGTCGACAAATGCAATCAAATATTACAAATTTAATATCGAATCAAATACGGAAAGCTGTTCGCCGAAAGCACACGTTACCAAACTATAAAATACGCTATAAGCCCTTCTTTAATAAGACACCTGATGAAGATGTGGGCGACAATGATATACAACCGAATGGACATCTTGAAGTCAAGGTAGCTGAATTATCGCGACTTATTTGCTTGCCGAACGTTACGGATATCTATTGTACCTTGACCATAGCCTCGTTGCCCTTTGTGGAAGTACGTCAAAAGGATGATCGTAATGTGATTGTGTCTCTAGATGTAAAAATACATAAAGCCAAGAATCAACAGATTGGCTTAATCTTTAAGCAGAATGAAGAACAATTAGTCGAAATTGAGGCAGTTCTACCAAATACACCGGCCTGTAAATCAAATCTACGTACAGGAGACATTGTGCTGGCCATGGATGAGAAGCGTATCACAACAATTCAGCAAGTTGCAAAAGTGGTTAAGGGCCTACAAAATCCGGTATTCATACTACGCATTGAGCGTGTTATACCAGGCATTATAAGAAATGATGCTATCCTCGAGGATCTTGAACTTTATGAAGATTTAGGAGATTTACGTGCAAATTACCCAACAGCAGCAGCCGCAGCAGCAGCAACAGGAACAGGATCAGCAATGCTGAAGCCGGGTATTGGGGATGGTTCAGAATTGGGGGTTAAGCAGTTCTTAGCACGTCATGGCTCTTGTGAACGTGGCACATCAAGTGAATCGAGTTTAAATAATACACCAACAAGTTCACCAAAGAAATCTAAACTCATTGCAAAAGCAATTAAGAAAACCATAATACGTGATACAGGTGGCGGCGATAATAAGGATGAGCAATTGTCAGATGTGAAATCCAAAACCGGCTTTACTAGGTTTGTCAATTTAAGAACTTCCGAAGAGAAGTCTACCCCGATGCCGGCCATAACGACGTTATCATCATCATCATCGGCAACAACAATAACATCAGCCACAATGTCACGTATGTCACATGATGGAATAAGCGTTGGAAGTGGCGGTAGTGGTAGCAACAGTGGCATTTACGATGTGGAACACTATCAACAACATGCAACAATCGATTGTGCACTTAGTTCATTAATTCATATGGATGATTTGAGCAATTTTAAATTAAATCCTCAATGTCGTTATCTAAATGTTTGTGTATATGGCAAGACACCTGGGGAGAGTCTATTGTTGGGCTTTTTAAACATATCGATCAATCAGATACTGACAGAATGTTGTGAAACCAGTCTTAGTCAATGCCTAAAAGTTTTCGATTTGCATCCACCAATTCCGCAAGATATGTAAGTTGGTTTTTCATTTTATCCTTCTTCTTTTATGTCTCCTCTCCCAAAGCATTTATTAATTTTATCTCACTTTTAGTAAAACATATCAACTGTCGAATCAATCGGGTTTCAATCCGAACTATTGCTTTGGTGACATACATTTCGCATTTACATGGCATGGCAATCCAAATATCGTGGCTTCTGATACACCACCTAAGATTAAAGTTCGCAATGCAAAAACAAAGTGAGTATAGTTGCCTTTAATTTAAATAAATAAAATTTTAGACTATGTTTGATATATGCAATACATATGTTTTTAAAGAGCTGCTGGAACAAATCAAATGATGACAAGTGATCAAGATGATTCAATCTCGGTGGATTCATCAAATGCACTTAAGTCGTCTACCAATGATGCTGCAAATCTCCTACCCGTTGCAAATCAAACGCGTTCACATAATTTCATACGCACACATTTCCAACGGGCAACACAATGTGATTTCTGTGGTAAAAAGATTTGGCTCAAAGATGCTGTACAGTGTCGTGAATGTAATATGTGTTGCCATAAGAAATGTGTTACAAAGTGTCAGAATGCCACTGTTTGCGGTCCAGTTGATTGCTCGACTGCTTTGCAACAGAATTCGGTGACAACGCCTTTGGCTACACCTGAATTTACGGTAACACAAGCCGAGAGTTTTGAGACTTTGGAAGCAGAAGAAGCATATCCAACCCTTGTGACAGCAACTGGTGACAGTACTGATGAAGATCTTAAACAAAAATTACCAACTACTCCAACGAGTCTTGATGTACATCGTTCAAGTTTGACGGGTCTTTTGGCTCAAGGTATTAAACGCGTCAATTCAGCAAATAATCTTGCTATACCTGGAATAGTATCTTCGTTAACTGGTGTTGCTTGTGGTGGCACTTGTGTCTCGGTTAGTGGTGGCGTCTCAGGTGATGGCCTTATGAACACTAAAAGTTTGCCACCGAGTCCTCAACATACGCCAACAAGGTAATTATTTTCTTTTTTAAATTAAATTAATAAAATAATAATTAATTGTATGGAAGAAAGAAAATTTAGTTTTAAAATTCCGTTCCTTTTACTTTATTTAGTAAACATTCGTTGGTCATGAAACTGCAAAATCCCTTTGATATTGTTACTGAAAATTTGGAAGCACTTTCATCTGATTTGACTGAGTTGAGTTCCGAACAAATTGGTGATCTTACTGAGCCAATTTTAAATATACATAAAAGTGAGGACATCATGACGTTAGCTAAAACTGCCAGTAGGAATCTTTATGCGGATGCTGTTCCTAAAGAAAGAGTTAAGAAGATTAATGTATTGGTAAGTCATTTAAAGAATAGATACGATTAAGGATAAGTTCTTCAATTTTTATAAGATACTAGCTGTGCCCGGGACTTCGTAAGCGTGGTATTCGAAACATATTTGGAATACAAAAGCTGGTGCGACATCGTTCGCGTGGACTTCAGTTTTGGTATTCTTGACACATGTCGTTAAGGATGTTACAGTATTGCTTCCCTGTATACGATGTTATATGTTAGAGCCATCAGGAATTAAAGCATAGAGATTCTTGAAGTTGCTAACACACGACAGAGCTGACCGTGCTAAAAACAGCATTTAGTAAGATCTATACCTGCATAATTCAGCGTTTGGCCTGGGCTTTGTTAATTATCATTGCGTAACATAGGCTCACTGGAAACTGAACTTGTTTAAAAGTAAACGAAAAATTGCTTGGAATAATAGGGATACTGGGTATAAAAACACTCCAGGAGTGCTCAGGGATGCTAAAAATTCAATTGGATAGTTAGTAGATTGTTCTTGATCCATAACTTTGTTAATAGAGACATACTCTACATTAGCTCCCAGAATTTCAGCATTTATTGCTGCCGCCTGATCGTTATATGGGGTCAAAGTAGCTCTTGTACAAAGCCAAGAATTTTCATAACTTCCAAATGCCATTGCGTCACCATAGGAGTTGAAGTCCCGCAGATTGGAACTCTTCATCAGCTCTTGCTCCACGTGGTATAACAGGTAGAGTCTGCCGAAAATCATCACATAATAGTACAGTAACATTACCCATAGGTTGGTCGTTCTGCCTGATATCACGTAATGTCTGGTCTACTGTTTCTACTTTACTTTACGTTTTGCCATAGTACATTCATTCATTCCATATAATAAGGCTACAATCACGTAGAACCTTTGCTTTGTCACTGTTTCTTGAAATATTGCATTGTCTAAATCGATTGGGATCTTAAACATCGAGTGGGAAGTTTTTCCTCCTGGCAAAAAAGTAGCAGCTATACCTGAAGAGGCGACAGCGAGTGCAATTTTACTTTGAACTCTTCCAATAACATGTTCTTTAAAAATACCCGGTTCACCATTGACAGTTTTCCCTCGTCTTCTGCGATTAAAAATACCCTGTTGTTTATTATAGGTATAATAAGACAATTGAAATGAATAAAAGTAACATGCCAAATGCTAAGTTGAAAGAATGCAACCAGAGTAGTTCGTCTTGGGTTTTGTAAGCACTCCGTCACATTAGCAGGCTTGAAGTACAGCCACTGTCCCCCTTCAAGATGTATATCCAGATAAATTTGGGGTGGATATCTTTCGTGAGTCGGAAAGCTTAAAATGCGCCAAACTGCCTCTAATATATCGGCCAAATTGAACCCTGGCTACTTCATCATAATTATTATTTGTAAACCCAACCGTAGCTTGATCGCTTCCCTTGTAAATATATTTACATTGAGGAATAAATACAACAATAGAAAACACAACACACACGTAATTCAAAGCATAAGCAAGTAAAACTAGTAAGAACGTTATCTTCGACTATGAAGAAGATGAAATACGCTTCACGGGAGGCAGTAAATGTTTCATTGTAATATTCAAATGGGTGGTTTGTATGGGAGGTAGTGGTCCGATTCGGCTGGTTCTAACAAATTCAAATGGGTGGTTTGTATGGGCTTGTTGTTATTTTTGTTAACATACAGCTAATTTTTTGTAGTCTGTTTTACTCATTTTCGTATGGATGCACTGGGAAGAACCCGTTACATGGTTTTTGTTATTTTCGATGTAAAGAAGTGTTGTTTTTGCAACATCAGGTCAGCACATGCAAATTCTATTTAGTTGATATTCGTCATTTGGACACGTACCTATGACAGCCATTTTTTCTGCTGGTCAAGTAATCTATTACCTTTAATATGGGTAAAGGGGTAGAGAAATCCAAAATTGAAGCTTATAAGTAGTCGCGGTTGTCAATAAGTGAAATATCGAAAAAAATCGGCAGGAGTCGTAAAGTTATATCCGTATTTCTCCGCAATAAGTCGGGATATGGTAAAAATTATAAAGGCGACAATAATAGGAAGATTTCCAATACTGAAAAGAGAGCTATTTTGAGAGAAGCATCCAATTCTTTTCACACGGCCGCACAGATCAACTCAAATGTTGGCGCTAAAGTGGCCGGACGCACTATTCAAAGAGTGATCAAGAATGCTCAACATATGCAAAGACTAAAATTGAAGAAAAAACGACCATATATCGTGCCTACGTTGTCTTTTCGGACGAAAAGAAATTAAATTCAGACGGATACAACTATTATTTCCATGACTTACGCAAGGAGGAACACCAATTGGACCGCCACCGCAGTCGGGAGGGGGGTGTGATGGTGTGGGGAGCCATCTCCTATTATGGTACATGAGAGTTACAGTTTTTGACATCAATTATGAAGGCAACGCCTTACATTGGAGTACTTGAAACTGCTTTTCCCCATTTAAAAATTTTCTTTGCTGATATGCCATGGCATGCACTTTCAACACGACAATGCTCCGATACATTCTGCTTGGGTGGTTAAGGCATGGATTGAGCGGTAAAATGTCATTGATCGCCTTACTCACCCGATATCAATATAATAGAAAACATGAGGGGCGGGCTGGCTGGTTCGTAAAATTTACGAGTCTGGAAAACAATATTCTACCAAAGCAGAATTGATTGAAGGCATCAATCGTGCTTGGTCATCCACTTCACTGGATAATATTGGGAATTTATACGATTCACTTCCTAATCGAATCTACGATGTTATTTTCAACAAGGGAGGATCGACACATTTTTAAATTTATTGGGAAATGTTAAAATTACTGAATGTATGAGTTTAGAAAAAAAAAAAAATAATGACAAAAAGCTTAAAAAAATACAACGGAGGGGGTGTGCTATCCTGATGTCGCATTTGGAATTGCTTTATTTTTGTGTACTATTCCAAAAAAAAAATGAATAAAAAATAGATGAGCAATACTATTTGATTTATTTAACGCAGAATTGAATCGTCTATAAACGACAAAAAAATTGGAAATTTTAGCTATTTCAGTTTGAGCCGAAACCTCTAATGTCGCGCAGTGTATATACGTAGATAGATAGATTTCAAAAGATGATGGAGACAAAATTGATATTCTTTGTGGTCAGCATTTGTTTTACCATTGAATAAGAGAAAAAATCATTAATGTGAAGTATTTATATTTATTATTGTACATTTATAATAACTCCAACAATTAATTGATAAATGTTTGACATTACAAAAACGACACTGCAATGTTATGCCAACATTAGAGAAATCTAAATCTTTAGGAATTCAATAACTCATACTTAATAATAGTGTTTTAAACATTTTAATCTCTATTTCATAATTTATTTAATTTTTTTTTTTAGTTAACTAAATTGCGTCTTGCTTTGGATAGTGAAACGGCAACCCATTCAGCATTGATTTCATCAACTTCTACATCTATAACAGCAACATCTTCAGTAGCATCAGTAACAACAGCATCATCACCTTCATCAGATATTGCAAAGAAATCACAAACTAAAATATCACCAAATGTGGCACGGACCGAAGAACGTGTGCAAGCCTTAAGCGTCATAATGCTCTATCTGTGCACGGGATTACAACATGCACAGGGTATGGCATTTGAATAAAAAAAGTTTTACCATTTTAGCGTTTTATTAAAATGTAGAATTCAATTCAAATCAATTAAAAGAGAAAAAAAAAAAAAATTTAATAAATTAAAAAAATAAATGGAAATTTTACTAAACTCAAACTAAATTGTTTAATTGTAAGCAAAACTTTACTAAAAATAAATGTATTTTTTGGTATTCAGTTTTATCAGGAAAAATGAATTGAGATGTAATTAATTTTTTGTAAGTTTCTGTTGAGGGGAAGGACTAAGTAAGAAATTTAACAATATTATTTATATTATTTAACTTGAGAATTTCAAAATAGATAATTCAATCTAGTCAAGTTTTTTACATACTCGCATTTCCTATTGTGGTTGAAACTCTCCTAAACTGGAAGAGCAGATTTGTTGTTTTAATTATTTATTGTTTTAATACTTAAAAAGTTTGGCGGCAAGGGAACTATTGTGATAAGTTAACGTCTAAGAAACCATCACGAGACACCAAAGCTAAAATAAATTTACTCAATTCAGGTTGTTGGAGGATGACTTCCGGTTAGCAACTAAATTGTTTTATGCGTATTGTCTCTTGTTTACCGTAGCTAAGCTCTTCATTGCAATGCTTCATATTAATGAACTTGCAACATTCACCAATAACCGACTAACAGCCGGAACAAAGCACGTCTTTAAGGTCAAAATTTTCATTTCCATACACCTCGCAAAAGTCGCGAGCAGCTTATACGGTCTTAGAACATTGATTAACAGCAAAAAGAAAGAGGTGTCGAAAATGATCATTTTTCTCAACTTGACATTTCATTTTAATTAACTGAAAATTAACATAAATCAACTCGAACAAAAAAAAAAAAAAACAAAAAAAGAAAATATAGGTACAACAAAACATCCTCTTTGGAATGATTTAAAAACATTTAATGACATGCGGAAGGTTACAATAAAACAAAAAAAAAAAAAATAAAATATCGTCCAAGTGCGAGTCAGACTCTCACACGGAGGGTTCCGTACCAAATGGGGGTTTGTATGGGATATACCTAGTCGGGGCTCAATTTGGCTGATACCAACAAACGTCTATATTAAAAACTTATAGTGTCTAAATTTTAGTTAGTAGTGAAAAAAAGAAAAACATTTTCGAATAAGAACCTGAATATTAATGGTGGGTCTGTATGGGAGGTACCCTCTTTGTTGGCCGATTTGGTCGATTTCAACAGATGTATAGTGTCTATATCAAAAACTTATAGTGTCTTCATTTCAGTTCAATAGACCAAAAATTAAAAAGGCTTTTCTAATAAGAACCTGCATTTTAATGGGGGTTTGTATGAGAGGTACCCCGCTAGTTGGCCGATTTGGCTGATTCCAATAAATGTACAGTGCCTATATCAGAAACTTATAGTGTCTTAATTTCAGTTCAATAGCCCAAAAATCATAAAGGTTTTTCTAATAAGAAATGGCCCGAGGGATTCTCGTATGTTACATTAGAAATCTCAATATGTATAAGGATTATGTGATTGTTTTCACCTGAAAAAGAAAACAACAACGACTTTGTTTTTGCCAAATGAATAGTATATAAGACATATGCTAGGTGCATATGTACATATTTCGTTGTGTGTAGGGTGTATAATTTGGATTTTAATATAATATTGTAATTTTGGTATTGGGAAAATTTTTGATTTTTGTTTTGGTTTTCATGATGTGATGCCAAATTGCGTGTTAAAATTACAAAAAGTTTCTTACTCTTTTGACCGTGTAAGCTTCTGACGCCGTGTGTGAATGAACGAATAAACGAGCGTTAACTAAATGACTGAGCTTTTTTGTTTTTTTGACCGATTTAAGAGAGAACGTGGAAATTGTAGGAAAGTCTGAACATAGAAATGCGCAAATTTCTTTAAAGATAGCTGCCTGCATTGAGATATTGAAAGACTCATCAAATATGTTTGTTGAGAATAAAGAAAGAGAATATGTATCTAAATACTATATCTGCATATGTACATACGTATATATGAATTGATCTAAGTCATATCCACTAAATGAGATGAGAGTTAAGGAATGAAGAAATGAATGAGCGAATGAATGAGTAGTGCATACATGCAAACGAAATGAAACGAAAAGATACTAAACGAAAGTAAACGTCAAGAGAGAAAGAAAGTGCTTTGTTTTTGTTTGACTTTTGCGTTTTTCTTTCTTCTTCCGTAATATAAAAACAGCAAAATTGAAAATCTTCGCACCAATAATTTTTCGAAAACAGAATACGCGGTATTACTTAAGTGTCAAATGAAGTTTATTTAAAAATTAAAAAAAAAAAAAATTATAAAAATTAAAATTAAAAAACTTAACACAAAATACAATTTAAAAAGAAAATTGTCTAAAGTGAGAGTGCAAATCAATACATATCTTTTTTTTTTTTTGTTGTTGTTGTTGCAAACATAAGATCAATTTGGTGCTGAAATAACAAAATTGAAGGCATAGCTGTTCAAGATATTGCAATTCAAGATGCGTCCTTTTGGAAATGATATAACAAATGCAGCCAACAATGGCAACCGTAATGGTAATAGTACTAATAACGGAAATAACAATAATGGTGGCATAGGCATCAGCAATGATGACACTGGCAACCGTGTCAACGATACCGTTGGTAGCGATGGTGCCGTTGATGGAAATGTTATCAATGGTACTGAAACTGGCGGTAATAATAACATCAATATAGATAATGGTCACCCAATTGTTGGTCCAAATGGCATTATACCAATTGAAATTGATAGTCGTATACCCCCACATATTGCTCGCATTGGTGGCATCGTTACCTTCTCACCAGTTGCTGGACATGGCGTTATACGAGTTGTGCGTCGTTGTGATGACGCTAAAGAAAATAATATGCTCGGTAAGTACTTACTTCTTAAGTTTCAGAGATCAGATCCATTGTAGTTCGAGGAAAGGAAAGCTTTCAAAAAATATTTATCACCGATTCGGCTTCTTTAGTCATAGTAACTAGGTCGGTGATTTTTACAATTTTAAAATTGAAAGGTACGCCGAAACAGGAAAATTCTAATGCTTTGCATTCAGTGGAGATACTTTTCTAACTTACTAAAGATAAGTATGTAGCTAAATTATTTGATCTCACATATGTAAATATTGTAGAAATTATTTAAATCAGGGAATCAATCATAACTTAGATCGTTCCATACATTTGTTTTCCTTCTCTTCAAACTTTGTTTGTCTACGAGTATATTGAAATTATAGATTTTTGTGTTTATATTTCCAACCTTGTTATTTTGATGTTGAATCATCAACGTTCGCATTTCTTTGATATTTGTCCATTTTATTATTAAATAAGAAATATTAAATATATACCTTAATATTCGAATATACATAAGTACAATATAATAATGTTTTTAAGAGATTCATATTACTTTTTTGTAAATGAAGTAATTTTGAATATGTGAAATAAAATTACCATTAAATAGAAGAGAGACTGATTAAGCCCAAGAAAATTCATATTGACTTTGACAATGAACAGTACTAATAAAGTATATAAATAATTAACTCGATTTGCAACAGTTACATTTTTTACATCTTAAATCACTTCACAAGTCACTTTCAAATCTGTAAAATTTTGGGTGATTTCAATCATTTGACAAAAAGAGTGCAAAAGTGCAACTAAGGTGTTTATGGTAATTTATTATTATATTTGTAGATTGATAGTCCATAAAAGAATAATATTCTGTTGTGCATATCCATTTTTGACGGGAACTTGTTTAGATATTTTTATTATAAAATTTTAAATGTGTTTCTAGATAAATGACAATTTCAAACATTTTGTATTTTCTTACCTTTAACAAATACAATATTTATGCAGACATCATCAGATGACGACGGTAAAAATATCTATTAAGTGGTCAATTGATTTCCAAAATTATTGCGCAATTAAATTGCATACATTTTTGTCGTCATTTAAACCGATTTTTTTTCCGACGTCTGAATAACAACGGAACCAGTACTAAGTACACTTTGTATATTCTGCAATAAATATTAATTTTTATTCAATCTCATCCAAATATGAGCAACTTTATTGGATCATTAATACTGTAGGACTATGGGTTGCATTAGATAATAAAGAAAATACTAAAATATTAATATTACTAAAATAAAACAAAATTCATTGGGAAGAAATGTTGCACATAAATTTCTCTAGTAATCAGGTGATTTTTCAATATTTTCTACCAAAACTCTAGATTTAGATAGGATAGGATATGATACGAGAGACGATGCCTGGCTTAGACATCTCTTTGCTTAAATCTTACTGTCATATGAAATCCTACTGCCCGGCATCTTCTTTACATCTACTGGATTCCCCTTACTACGAAAAGTAGGCAAACCAGCAGAGTGCAATTGCAACTTCTAATGAAAATGCCCTATAAGTTAAGTTTAATCATTATAGGGACAATGGCCTACTTTTTGATGATGATGAAGGCTTTCCTTTGTTTGTAAACAAAATCATTTTTAAGATTGAAAAACAACAAAAAAAAAAAAAACCAACTTATTTCTTATTATTGTTTTGTAGAAAGTTTTCCACATCTTTTCATAAATATGTAAACAAACCAACGCATTTTCTTTGCTATTTTTCTTTATTATTGTTTTGTTTTTCTTGTTGTTCTTGCATTTGTTTTGTGGAAAATGTAAATCATTTAATACGCAGTTGCTGCGTTGAAACACTTTTCTTTTCTTTACATTTGTTTTTTCTTTTCTTTTTTTTTTGTTTTTGTTTCATTTTTATTGTAATTTACCTTTAAATTTTCTTTGTTTTATTTTTTTTTTTTATATTATCTTGCTTTTTGTAGTTTTTCTTCTGGTTTGCATATTTATTCCGTATGAGGAAAATAACAAAAAAAAAAAAATTGGCAATTTACCAACATTTTTGAGTGTTGCGCACCTTTTCCTGAGTTGATTTTCATTATTAATTTTAATTTTTCTTAATAAATTAATTATTCACATTAAGAAGAAAATACAAAGAGAGAAAGAGAGAGATTGAGAGAAAGATATAATTGTATCCACAACAACAACAACACTAAAATAGAACTACAATAAAGCAAATCCAAAAGATAACAAAAATAATATTGAACTTGAACAAATGATGACTGGATGATTTCTTTCTTTTTGAATTTCCCAGAAAGTACTATAAGTCTTTGGGGGGTTATTATACACCATATATACATACATATGTGTTTGTTCTCTCGCTCTGTCATTCTAATTTACTATTTCTCCGTCCCTTTTTGTCTCGATTTTACTGTGTCTATTTATCTTAGCAGTTGAATAACCTTTATGGTTCGATTTGCCAAGATTTCGTCATTAGATTGTTCCAAGTCAATTTATTTATGATATATTTACAATAAGTTTAAAAAATAATAGTACCTATAAACGTAAGGGGCTGCATAAGAGATGATGTTTCAGTTTAGGATATTCTCTTGGAAAAAGATATATGTAAATGTCTTTTAATTAAAACAAATTGTCCGAATTTTAGAAATGCCAACGCCTATGCACGAATCTATCGATAATATAGAATACTATAAGAAAAAAAGAAAAACAACGGATATATCTATAGGTGGATAGATAAAATGGATAGTGCAATGTCTCACACATTCATATTATTTTCTCTGAAATTTATTTTTATAATGCGACGCAAATATTCCCCAAGTCATTGCCTGTTACAATGAAACTGCAAAAAGAAATTTTCATTTCAATAGAAATAGAATTTAATGGAGAATTTTTACATATTACGAAATTACAGGAACAGTTAATTGGAATCTATCTAACAACAACAAAGCAAAACAGACTCAATCAATAATATCTTCTTCAAGGATGAAAACATATAAATTAGAAATTTATTTGAAATTTTAATATTAAATTTCTGTTAAATTGTGATTGTGAGGAATCTTAGTTATTTGTGGGACCAAATTGTATAATTCTTCTACCGGAAGTTTTGCTAATGTTGCAAAAGGGGATTCTTTATCCATTTTTATTCATGGTATTTGATAATTTAAAAAACCACACCAGATCGTCATTGAGGTATGTAAGTACATTCTTGTAAATTTATATAAATTGGTTCCGGTTGGGTCCTTTTCTTACTTCCCTTTATAACCTTTTCCCCTCGCAACATCCATGAAAATAAAACATTCTCTTTTACCTAATTCTAAAAAATTCTATGACAATAGAATACTTACATTAAATCTTCATTAAATTAATATCTTTTGTTTTTTGAAAGAAAAGATGTTTTTGATTAAATTCAGTATTCTTCTTTTGAAATATGTCTAAATGAATGAAATGCGCGGCTTATCAGGAAAACATACAATAATTTGCTTCAGTTTCATTCTATTTGTGGATAATGTGTGATCAGAGTATTCGGTATTATTTATATCGCACTGTTCTTGGTTGCCATTCACAGTGCCGGCGTTCTATTGTCTTTTGTTTTGGTTATACGAGAGTACATACATATGAAACGTTGCGCGCACGTTCAGACGTATTATAATATTCGAGGAAAATATTGTACATGATTTTAAACAATTTGCAATGTATGCAAATAGTTTTGTATTCGTGCTAAGTGTTATTCGAATTTTAACAAAAATGTTATAATTTGAAATAAACTATGTATTTAAAAAAAGCGCGCAACAAAGAACATCTAAGAACTTGGCAGCACTGGGCAAAAAATGCTGCCACAAAGGAAAACCAATTATATCTGGTTGTGTTGTACAAAAATACCAGCGTCACTGCTTACTGTAAATGGGCCTATATTTTAGTATTTTGATTTGCTTTCGCTCTTGACGTGTTTTTTAGATTTACCTATTTCCTTTCCTTTGTTTCATAAAATTCTCATTAAAACAAAAGGTGAGAAATCTTAAAATAAAAGAATTTGATTGAAACGCGTGTTAATTTATTTTGCTTTTTGTTAAATCAAAGTGTTTGTAATTTTATGCGACTTTGGTTTTTAATTTTATTTGTAAATAAAATACACAAAAATGGCGCATTTGGTTGTACAAGTTATTGAACGTTGCGAGAAGGCAGTAGAAGATCAGAATTTAGGTAAGAAAGATTATAATTTTATTCAAACATTTTATTAAATGTATTGAGTCGAAAGAAAATTCTATTTGAATGAACACCAAATATGGTGAAATATGAATTCTCTTTGGGTGTTTCAATTTCATATGTTTTATTAATAAAAATCCGCTCATGTCGAATGACACAATGTTAAATGAAACGATAACAGCATTTTGGATTGTGGATATCGTTCACAATCGAGGTCACGGTCAGTTGATATTTAAATTTTCAGTTGCATTTTTTGTGTTTTTGCTCAACAAAGTTTGTGTCTAAAATAACAGTTGTGTTAGAACTAGATAGCGGAGTATACGAAACCGCTTTGTGACTTCACTTGTGAAAATATGCTGTGGTGATCAGAGGTGGACACCCTCACTTAAAAATACATATATCGATGTTTTCATTATTCCTTACCTGCTCCCTGAAAATCGCCAATAGAAAGAGTGACCATAATTTCATATTCACGATTTATTGAAATATTTCATTATAATAATAGTACGTATATATATCTATAACTAGCGTTACCCGGCGTGCGTGTCAGTTATTAAAAAATGAGAGGAAAAATACAACAATAACAAAAACCAGCATTAACAACGAAGAAACGTAAAAAACGATTTGTGCTTGGTCTTGCAGTGGTTTTTTTTTAAACTTAATATTTAAAAATAGTATATTTAACTTTAAAAAAATGAAAAAGTAAGTATGCAATTTGTTGCATTAAGATTCATTTATTCTTAAAACAAAATAAAATTTAAATCGGTTCAGCACATTTTGCGCCAAATGAAAAAATGTTAAAAAATGACATAAAAGTCTCTCCATCTGGACAACAGCGCTACCGAATCCAAATATAGCAACAAACCTGACTGAGTACAGCAAACAAAAAAAAAAAAAAAAAAAAAGGATAAAATTGGTTAAGCCGTTCTCTAGTTTTGTTCGGTCATACTATTTTATGGGTTCATTTTTATATATATTCCTATGTCCATCTCCTGTTTCTAAGCTACCTCCCCACCAATTTTCAGCCAAATCGGTTTAGCCGTTCTTGAGTTATAAATAGTGTAACTAACACGACTTTCTTTTATATATATAGATGTATATATTTAATATATACATTTAATGTTGTACTAAAGTAAAGTTAATAAAGCTTACAAAATTAAGATTCACTTGAGGGGAGCATTAATTTTAAAGTCTTTAATTACCAATGCTGGTTAGGCAAACTTAGAAGAAAGTTAACTCAATCGTTTACCTTGTATTTTATTCCATTGCTGATCGACTATTTGAGTAGAGAAAATAAACGTTCGAATGGAACCGAAGTACCGACAATAGTTTTTGTTGAAGCTACTGGAAGCCAAATATCCAAAATAATTGGTTTAACTCGATGAGGAAGAGGATTTCTGAACTTGGATTGTCTAAAGGGGGTTCCATTGAATATTATTTAGTATACCTTGTTTTTTTGATTGCATGAAAAACATAAAAAAGTAAAATATCGTATAGTTTCGATACGATTGCATCTTAGGAAAACTAGTGGTACTCCCTCAGTAATTAGTATTAATCTTAATATAATATAATAGTATAAAATAAAACTCGGAAATGATCATTTTGGTCATAGTTAGTTGTGCATGTGCCTACAGCAGAAATATTGAGTTTAGTAAGGAGACCTATAACATTTTTTTATTGAGTAGAAATATTTACAGAAAGCAAAATTTGTTTTATGAGATTGAGTTCGAAACTGAAGTTGAATTAGTAGAAGGCACTCTACTAGACGGTCGAAGTATTTTTCCGTCGAGGTTTAAATTCATGGACAACGGTATGCTCTGGCAAAAATTTTGCATCACAAATAGCAGGAGAAATATTATCGGGAAATCTTATTTTGAAAGATAACACGCGGGTTCGAGACATTAAATTTCTAAACATTCGCCTTAACTTTCATTTTCGTTGCAATATAAGAAGCAACATCATATCAGGTTGTATTTGCAGCCAACCTAGAAAAGAAAACATATCGACGGGGAGCAATCACAATAAGAACAGGAGCTGATGTGGCACAAGATGAAATAGACGAAGGCATGAAATTAGTAATGGTAATTTGTGCCGGTGGAAGTATTGAGAGAGATGTAGTTAAGGAGTTAGATAAGTGATTGGAGAAATGAGGAAGAGAATCAGGATTTGTTAAGAAAGGCACAATGGGCATTCGCAGCATCAGGCAATTGTAAAAAATATATTATTATTGGGTATAGGATAAGGTGAGAGGGAAAACAAGGGAAGATCAAAATTATAGTTCCCAAGAAGATCAGATGCAGATGCAGATTCATATTCATTCGACAATTGCGAAGAAACATTTTTAAGCTTTAAAAATTACTCACGCACCCGCCGGTACATACCCGAAAACTCTGCTTGCCGTTTGAAGCAGTTAGAACAAGACTATCTGGTAACACCACAGCTTGTTTTAGTTCCATATATGTCGCCATGGTAATTTCCAGTCAAACCGGCACGCTTTAAATGTGCTAAAGTATCCACATTCAACAGGTGGCAGCACGATTTTTATCATTATCGAAACGGTCTTTATTATTGCATGTATGATGACAACACTGCATATTAGAAATCAAAAGGATAATTTAAGAAAAGAAATTAAAATAAAATATAAGAAAATAATAACATCAAATTGCTCTAAATTCCTACTGGGCATGTAAGCAACAATCCGACCATATATATTCGTATGTATGTTCCTCTCATTACTTCTTAAGCTTCTGTGATTTGTTCTTTTCTATTTCACATGCTTTATTCATTATTATTGTTTTATCATTTTTAAACGTATTTTGTTTTTTTTTTTGTTCATTCTAGATTTATCGGAATGTGAACTGATGACAATACCAGATGCAGTCTATCATTTAATGCGTGACACAGAATTAAAGACTTGTAATTTGAGTGGAAATGTCTTAAAGAAAATTGCTCCAAAATTCGCCATTAAGTTTAATTTGATCACAGGTTTGTGAAAGTTTTGCTTTTGAAAACCTTTCCTTATTTAACTCAAATTTATTTACAGACTTGAATTTGTCACATAATCAAATATCAAAACTGCCTGATGAACTTGCTGATCTCCCTGCTTTATCGCATCTTAATATATCTTACAATTATTTTATTGTTCTGCCAAGTGTTGTTTTCAAAATGCCAAAATTACGTGAACTAGATGCAAGAAACAATGCAATTTTGGGTAAGTACACCTTAGAGATGATTGATATGATTAATGGGTATCACTCAATAATTTTTTATTGTAATAAGATTTTTATTATTATTTATTTATTTTTTGTTCCAGAAATTGATACAGATGAAAACATAAAAAGTGATTGTCTTGAAGTGGTTGATCTACGTAACAATCCATTAAGGAAACCTTGTCGCCAGCTCTTAAAAGATTTCAGGTCAAACTTCCGTATTGAATTCTCTGAAGAGCAAGACAGTGATGACGATTATTGGTAGATAGACTGTTGATTATTATTGAGCTCATTCACTCACCATGAACAATAAGCAATGCACTTTTTTTTTCTAACATAAATAATTTATTTCATAATTTATAAAATATATTTAAGTGTTAATACTTACATTTTGTGATTCGTCGGAGAGCATGATATTTCTTTTGTCAGTTTTTACTTATTTATGTTAAAATATCTAAGTTCCTAAGGTAAACCAAAGGTTATGTTTATACAAAAAAGGAAAGTCATAGATAATAATTAAACATTTTTGTAAAATTGTAAATACATTTTTTTAAAAATTTAAATAACGAACAAAACTAAGTTTTATAGCTCGAGAATTCATTCAGCGATATTTACTTAATGGCTGCAGCAAAAGTAACAAGCATTCAATTCTTAAGCCTGTGTAGAGGTTTTAAATCCAATCTTTTGAAAGCATGTGTAAGAAGTTTCTGGACTAGCTAGAATGATCAGTTCTGCAAATTTTGCAGAGGCTGTGGGAATTAATAGTTGGAGAAGACAATCAGTAACATTTACTTACATTATCGAAAAATGAATATAAACGAACGAACGCGAGTGAAAACAAGAAAAGAAATCGGCCAAGTGCGAGTCAGACTCGTACACGCAGGTTTCCGTACCAGATTGGGGTGATTCCAACAAATGTACCGCGCTTATATTAAAAACTTATTGTGTCTAAATTTCTGTTCAATAGTGAAAAAATAAACAAGTTTTTCGATTAAGAACCAACAACAGATGCGTACCGTCTATATCAAGAACTTGTAGTTTCTAAATTTCAGTTCGATGGAACAAAAAACAAACAAGTTTTTCTAATAAGAACCAAAATTTTAATGGGGGTTTGTATGGGAGGTATCCTCCCATAGTAATCCGATCAAACTGAAATTTCGACAATATAAGTTTCTGATGTATAACCACCAATCATCCATTTTTCAAGATCGTAGGATTACTTGATCGTATAGCTGCCATACAAACCAAAATGTCTCTTGAATGGGGACCTCTTTAAGTTTTTGAAAATATTTTAGTTTTAGTATTTGTTGCTGATGACTGGATGCTGGAACTACATATTCTGTGAAGATTTCAACTCTCTAGCTATTCCGGCTTGTGAGATATGACCCGAGGACGGACGGATGGATGGACGGATGGACGGACGGACAACAAAGTCTCCGCAATAGGGTTCCTTTTGGTACCCTTTGCGTCCGGAGCCCTAAAAACTAAAAAAATAACTAAAAATTTTAAATTTAAAAATCACTTTTTCGGCAACTGTTTGTGATCAATCCATCATCTAAACACTATCCAAGCCACTCGTTCCTTATTTTCTGATCGAGAAGAAAAGCGTTAACCAAAATTGTCTTTGACGATTTCAAATTTTACCCTACCGAAACCAAAAATGTTTCATACACATAAAAAAAAAAAAAAATCCCAGAGGAGGACTCGAACCCCACGCTCTCGGTTTGCCTGTCCTACTCTCTAACCATTACGCCACGCAGAAAATTAAAATTCGCAACTACATCCGGTGTCAGCATTAATAACCCAAAAGTTTTCTTAAATCCATTATTACAGGTTTTGACCTTCTTATCATATCGTGTAGTTAAGTTCAAAGCGGAAATTGGGAAAAGGTCCATGTTAGCTAATTGATAGGTATTCGATGTGTATACTTTCACACGGTTTAATAGATATTCGCTGTTTTCGGCAGGACCCCATATTTCTATGTAGTTGGTTATTATGACTGAGCCTCCCACAACGCCGCCACGTGCAGCCTACTCCAGAAAAATTTTAAATGGCATCTCCCACTTTTTTCTTTGCAAAAAATGTTTACCACTACATATTATAAAACAAAGTCGCTTTTTTATATATATACCTATATGCCTATCTTTAAAATTAATGTATTTGGCATAGTGTTATAATTCATGGAAAAAGCATTTACTGTCACTACAATATTCCAGCTTCTCATTATTTACACAGCAAAGTTTCTTCAAATGTGATTTTAGATTTTTTTATTTAAATCTGATTATTACTATCAAGAAATTATAAAGTCATGTCTGGAAGACGTCGTCGTTCGAACATAGGTCGCTGTACAGTGGAAAAAAAGAGTACGTTCAGCAAGAGACGAAGAATATTCAACGGAACGTGAGGCTCGCCTCAGTCATGCTCGGGATAGATATAGAGCTGAGAGAGAGAGAGAGAATCATCAGCCCGAGTTACTAATTCATAGGTAAATAAAGAAAATTCTGCCATGAATTACGATCCTTCGATTTCTTACAAGGACGTTCGTATAGTATCAATAGGTACTATGTCAGTAGTGTGTGAACATTGCTTGGCATTGAAATTCAAGGACGAATTGAAAGTCATGTGTTGCTTACAAGGAAAAGTCAAATTAGAAGAAATTCTCCCTCCACCTGAACCACTTCACTCTCTTTTTACGGGTGATCATCTATATATATAAAAATGCACTCAAAAAATAGTATGACCCCGCAAAACTCGAGAACGGCTGGACCAATTTTGATGATTTTTTTTTTTTTTGTTGTACTCATGGAGTTACAGTCAAGTTCTTTGCTACATTTGGATCCGGTAGGTAGCGCTGTTGTCCAGATATAGATAGTTTTATGCCATTTTTAAAATTTTTTTTATTTGGTGCAAAATATACTGAACCGATTTTTTTAAAAAGAATAAATGATTCTTAAAGCTGTTTAGGTTATAATAGAATATTAAAATATATTGTAAATTATTAATTACACATTTTACAACAAAGCTTTTTATAAGAAACACCCAATTAACGCATAGGGGGTGTAGCAACGCACGCCGGTTAACGCTAGTCATTAATAAAATAAAAACATAAATAAATTGCTCATCAATGTTGGTTGGAATATTACTTATTTAAGACAAGTTAAATGCAAGTTAAATGCATGTGTACCGAACTCAATTGATACATTTATTTGTTGAGAAAGAAGAAAAATCAGAAGTATGTAGTGGAGATGCATATGGCAAGTATAAACGTAAACTTGTATGCGTAAAGAATTCATTAAATATAAAACTAAAAAAACTCAATTTCTTTGACTATTTCACGGCGCGAGTACTATAGATAAACTTATGAAATAACTAAGAAAACAAAACCTAACAGCTTGGTAAGCCAAACAACCCGTCAATACCAGAAGTAAAACCGAAAATGTGACCAGCTTAATAACAAGGTTAAAATAAAAAGAAATATATACGTGCAAAACAAACCATCCTGAAGAAGCAGCAGTCGCAATGCCACTACCCCGAGACGTCTCTAATCTTTAGGCTAATATTCAAACTTTAATGTACGAAATATAACAATTATAAAAAGAAAGTAATTAAGTTCATGAAGATGTTACAATACCAAAGTAAAGTGAAAAATGAATTAAATTTGATTTTTTTTAAGGATTTACCAGTGTCCAAAGGTGATCTAACTGAATACAGAAGTTAGAGAAACAGAGTTGTGGAATTAGTAAAACGAATTGAATAGAGGAACATCAAAATATAATAGAGCCTCGAGGACCCTTCATGAAAAACTTATAGTACTATTCACTGCGTGAAGAGTATAAAAAAAAAGCATTAGATCCAAAAAAAAGTTATTTTGTTGATATCAAATGATTTTATTCAATATTTGACAACTTAAATTGAGAAATCTATTTGTTCATAATACTAAGTACCATATATTAGCTAATATTGTAAATTTTTCTTCTTCCTTATCAGTAGCCGGTATATCCATATTTATTTTATCAACTATTTTTTGTATGATAAAAATCAACTTCTCACAAATGTGCACCGGTATTTTTTGCTAAACTTACCATACTAAGACATAGGTTAGTTACAGTCTCATAAGAAGGGAATGTATACCTAATACGAGTTTATGTAGAATCATTTACAAAATAATAAGCGATTCTTTAAGTTATGACTATTATACTTTGCTATGAAATTACTATTTACTTTAGGAAAAAGAAGCAATTTATTTATAACTTCATTCAACATTTAATTAAAACAAGAACAATTTTCAGTTACGATAAAAGAAAATATCATAATATACTCGTATGATGAATGGACAAATAAGTAAGCACATTTAGTGAAATAAAATGAAAAATCTTTTGGTATAATATTGGCTAAAATTGTAAACTTTTATTTTGCTTTATCAGTATTTTAAATTAGCTTAGCAACATTTTATGGGATATTGAAGATCTGGAGATTTCGGCAAGTATCGACGGTATCTCATACCATAGCCACAGGGTAGCATGGTCACACCCGTGTGTTGAAACCAATTCTTGACAAACTTTGAAGTATGTAGTATGCATTCGGATCAATATCCATCTTAAAGTCATACATTCTTTAGCATAGGACAACATTGTTTTCTCCATTAAGTCTGTAATAAAATTTCATCATATAATCAGAATTTAGACGTATTAATCCAACATCGTATGTGAAAAAAACATGAAATTCTTTGCTTATAGGTTGTAGTAAATTTTTGGTAGTATTATTTCGAAGCAAATTAATTTTTCATCGTTCCAAAATATGTGTATTGCACTGTTTTTTTTTAGCTTGCTGGTCCAAATCTATTCAAATGAGTTTCTTCGAAATCTGGTCTTGTTTGGCTACAAAAACATTGGTACAGTATTTTATATAAATCTCACCTTACAAATACACACAAGTTTGTGATACCTAGTTAACAATCTACCATTGTAAAGCTACAGCCCTACCGCATAAACACCAACATCTCTCGACTTCTGAGCGCTCAGTAGTTGTTCAACACTATTGAAAACTTATACAGAAAGCTATTTTGTATGTCTCCAGGTACATCTATAGAGTAGACAGTAAATCCAAGTAAAATACCAAACTTAAACGCTCTTAAATATTGAACTTTCATTTGGAATGTACCCCAAAACTTAATAATAACCGATTCACTTTCATCTCCTGCACTAGAGAGATCAAATTTTTATTGAAGGCTAAGAATTCAACCAACGTCTCAACCTAAATTTTGTTCGACATACGCCACAAACACAATCAATCAGCCCTCACCTATGCTGCTCTTGATTATTGTTCCGTAGGGATGCGGTACAGGCACGTTATATTGCAAAATACAGCAGAGATGTACTCGTATATCAAAAAAAGGTCATCCCCTAGCTGAACGAGGTACTCCCTACATAGCCACTCATATCTAATTCCAGTTAAAATATATTTTAATTTTAAGTTAAAATGACAAATCAATAAATATAATAAATGTGTGAAAGATTTTGTACATGTGTATTATGTACTTATGTTCATAATCTTCAATAAGCCGAAGTTAATATTTTGTACTATGTACAATATTTATTTTAGTCATAGTAACTTTTGAATACCATGTAATCGTTTGTAAAATTCTAATTTAATGTATTCGTAGAAAAGATCGTCTGAACGTGTGAAAAAATCAAAATTAAAACTGGATCAATAAAATCAAAAGGCTTAGTAAATTTCTGGAAAAATTGCTTTTAGTTTCTAAATAAAATTTTTCGTTATAAAAATGGTTGATAAAAGCATTGTAATGCATGAAGAAGAAGCTCCAGAAATTCGTTGCGAAGAGAAAGCGCGTGGCGGCCTTAGCTATGAGATTATACTCGCTGAGCCGCCACCAAATGTTCTTGTGCCCAAGCTTTCAGTAACATCAACAAAGTTGGTTTCAGCTTCAGAAATTGAGCAAAAACTCAAAGCTGCTGAAGTGCGCCGCCATTTCTTCGAGCAGAGAAAATCGGGTGTTATTTCCTCTCTGTTAGGTAAAGTCGATGAAGCTTCACTCAAAAGGGATGAGATCGCCAATGAGTTTATTACACAGACCAAGGAACACCTGCAAACAAAGATGGAACATGTTTTTGAGAATCGTGAAGCTATCATTAATGACATGAAGAGGAAATTACAGATTCATTCGCAAGAAGTAAAGAAAGCTCGCAGTCAACAACTTCTCAAAAAAGAAATTCAGGGCACTTCCCCAGCGGATTAGATGGACAACGATCAACGATTTAAGGAAAGTTTTGAATACCAAAAATGTTATTGTAAATAAAAAATGTTCAGACAATAGTTTAAATTTAAATATAGTTGCAACTGTAAATCAAACGAAATAAACCATTAAAAAATTGTAAAAATAATAAAAATTTCAAGAATGAAAACAAAAATCATTTAAATTCACAACTTTTTTCTTTGTACTCTAAGGTGACAACAACCAGAACACATAGTTTTCACAGAATTCCCACTAGGGATCAGGCTTTCATACCAGCTTCTCTCGAAGCCAGTTCGCCAAAAGATCAATTATTTTAGCACGGAAACTCCATGTCTATTGCTTTTAGAACACAACGTTTTTTCTCTCGAGCAAACAACAAGAGACGGAGAAGAGTCTACGAAAAATTTACAAAGGAATTGAACATTTCTTCAAAATTATACTGTTCCTGCTTGGTGTCTTTCCCACAGTGAGGCTTCCAAAAATACTACTTGTTCTATGGAAGTCACCCGTCGTTTATGTATCGTCTGCTTGCGTCACAACAAAGCGTTGATCTCAACTTCATAACGTGTATGGGCGTTGTTTCATCCAAGCATATCCTTCGTGATATCTGACTTTATGAAGAAGACTTAGTATTTTTATTAGACAACTAGCTTTGCCCAGCCATGCTTTGCTGTGGCCTTTCAAATAACAAATATAAATAAGTAAAAATGAAATGATTAAGTTTTGCAAACATAATGATATTAATGATCAACAAATAAACATAATGATGATAATGATGAAGCATCACGCAAAAAGGATGAGATCGTTGAACTGTGAGGTTGATGAAAGAATGTCGAATGCTGGCAAACATCACGCGTCTCAATGGCGACAACAAAGTTTTCGTACTCACTTGGCAGACTAGATAACAGAATGATGGCTCGTAGCTCGTCGTTCATCTCTAAGTTGATCGATGATCTCCACAAATTGATTCAAGTAACCACTCATGCCTTGACCATCTGCCATCCGTAGACCCAGCAGCTTTTTGTACAGTACTAGTCCGCTAGACTGGTGTACGTCTTTTAACTTTATCCACGCCTCATTGGATGTGAGACCGTGCTTGACATAACCCTCGTACACGGAGGGTTCCGTACCAGATTGGGGTTTGATTTGACTAATTTAAAAAAATATACCGCGCCTATATCAGAAACTTATAGTGTCTAAATTTCAATTCAATAGTCCAAAAAACAAAAAAGTTTTTCAAATAAGAACCTGAATTTTTAATGGTGGGTTTGTATGAGAGGTACCCTTCTTAGGTGGCTGATTTGGCTGATTCCAACAGATGTGTAGCGTCTATGTCAAGAACTTGTAGTTTTTAAATTTCAGTTCGATAGAACAAAAAACAAACAAGTTTTTCTAATAAGAACCAGAATTTTAACGGTGGGTTTGTATGAGAGGTACGCCTCCTAGGTGGCCGATTTGGGTGATTCCAACAGATGTGTACCGTCTATATCAAGAACTTGTAGTTTCTAAATTTCAGTTTGATGGAACAAAAAACAAACAAGTTTTTTTTAATAAGAACCAGAATTTTAATGGGGGTTTGTATGGGAGGTACCCTCCCATAGTAATCCGATCAAACTGAAATTTCGACAATATAAGTTTCTGATGTATAACCACCAATCATCCAATTTTCAAGATCGTAGGATTACTTGATCGTATAGCTGCCATACAAACCAAAATGTCTCTTGTATGGGGACCTCTTTAAGTTTTTGAAAATATTTTAGTTTTAGTATTTGTTGCTGATGACTGGATGCTGGAACTATTATACATACAGAAAGTGAAGTAGACTGAAACGGCAACATAACAGGACTAGATCTGAACCTTTCTTCTTTTTGAATTCATGAACAACCATATTCTTAGGCCGGAATTTAAGGTTGCACACTTCAGGAAACGCTTCAGATATCCCTTGGTTGTGAAAAATTAAATTTATGTACCCTAACCTTCACATTAGATGCAATATTAATGTCATCACAGTTAGTTCCTGATGACAACCTAGAGAGGAGAACATGCTTCCAAGGGGATACTGCCGACAAGATAGGAGGCCTGAACAAATGGCTCGGCGGTAAGTGATTTGGGTCGAATGAAGAGGTCATCAACATGGTATCACGGTGGAAAAGCACTTTTGTCTTCACTACTGCTTACTGTTTTGTCTTTTAATTGGTCTCTGGTACATTGATTAATTAATGTTTTGTCTACGGTGCCAAAACTTGTTCTGATTGGGGATGAACATCGCCAAATACTCATTGGATCTGGCCACACAGTCATGCTTATGCTCGAGTGTGAGCAATTGCGGTAGCCGACTTGCTGATAGCTTTTTCATACACAAATATTTCTGTAAAATGTCATGGAACTGCTCAATCGAGATGCCTTAACTCTTAGTCACTTCATGCACTTTCCATTTAATCGACAAAATATGGAGTGAAACAAAAAGTTATCGATGCTACGGGCCTTCTTTCCGATTTCCCAAGGACTTTTTGATCAAACTTCGTATGACGTTTCAGGAAAGCAATGAGAAATTAAATAAATAATGTTAAGAATTTACAAACCGACAGATTTATTTTCAAGTTTGGGTCGAAAGGTTGAAATAAATAGAAAGACTCTGTGACCACATATCAAGGAAATTCAAGATAGAATTATTTAAATTTATTTTTCATTGGAAACAGTTGGAAAATAAAAAAAAAAATAATAAATAAAATTTGTTAGTAATCGTATGAGCATTTATTTTGTTACAATTTATTATTACTATTATAATTATTATTAATACAATGAAATTTTGTTATAATTATTTATTTTTTTATTTATTTATTTATGTAATTACTTTTGTTCAATTTGTTTACAGCACAAAAATTTGTATTATTTAATTTTTAGTTAATTATAAAGGGACACACACAAAAAAAAAAAAAAACCAAACAAAAAATATTGATTGTAATACAATAATATATAAATGTATATAATACTATTTATGTAAAATATTTATTGACATAATATTAATATATATATTAAAACAGCTGGACGGTTTTACAAGCTTCAAACTAAATACTTTTTCTTTAAGGATATTTTGAGTAATACAAGACAAAAAAAAATATATATATATGTTCCGCTCTCCGATTGTTTACCATAATTTTGGATAACCGTCAAAAAAAAAAAAAAAAAAATAATATAAAACAATAATAAAATCATTTACAAATTAAGTTGTCTATATGCCGTCATGATGCATTCAGTTGTAGAAGAATAAAAGACAATTATAGCTTTGAAACCCACCACCAAGTAGCATAAATCCTTTTAATTATCAGACAGAAGTCTGAAGTTTTGTTACAATCATTTTTAAATAAATCTAAATTTTAGTTTGTGTGCTCGTAACTAAATTAATTTAAATGTTTAGAAAAATCTTTTATTTGACTTTCGGAAGTCCTTTTTTGTATTCACATTTTCCCAGTATTTCACATTTAATAAAATAGTTGTCGTTTTTATGTCTATCAAGATACGAAAACTGCAAATTTCATCATTCAAACATTCAGAACTTAAATTTGACCTTATCCTTAGCAATTCAGTATGCATGCATTTTTGTATACAAACCATGTTAAACTAAAGACTAATTCAGAAATATTTGAGTTATCGGTTCTTAATACAACATTATTATGTAGAAAATAGTTAAATTTACATTTTGTGAAATCAAATGAAAAAATCTGAATTTTCAATTTTATTTAGCAGTATTTCAAGTAGTAGTATTTGTAATATAATTTATTGTGACTAATACTTGTCCAGTCAATGATGTTTCATTAGGTCATTGGATTGATAATAAGTAATTCAGATCAATGGGCAGTAGGTCTATAATAGTTGTACAATGTCAGTATTAACAATGGCAGTGTGTAGATTAAAGTATTAATAAAGGAATACATTATTATAAGATTTTGAGGGTTGGGTTTCATGGGTCTTTTAAGTGAAAATTTTATATATATGTATAAATTACGAAAAAAATATTATTATAATATTCTTTAATCTTCTTTTTTTGTAAGGAACTTATAAGGCTAGAGAAGCATTGACTGGACTATACTAACAAAAATAAATATTATCGTTGGATTATTGTTGAAAAAAATCCATATATTTTTGTGGTTTTGTTCGTTAACTCGATATATAAATAAAATTATTCATTTGGCAAGAAGAAATTTCAAGAAAATAGTATACATCTCTAATAAGAGTATGTATTTTAGATAGTGTCTACAAGAAATCGTTGAGTTAAACGGGTTTTAAATTTTGTGTAACCATTATGGTCATTTATATATCGAGTTATTTAAATTTTGTCAAATAAATGAAAGTATTTCTATATTATTATATATTAATCAAATAGATCTCTTTCTTCAGGATTCTAAAAGAAACGCGGCTAACTGTTTTGGCACTTTTGTTAGATTTTAGGGTATGGTTAAGCGGATCTAAATTTATTGATTTAGTTTCATTGTGTGTGGGAAGTTATGTAGATTTTTCATTCCTTATCATGATATCCATCACCACTCATGAGGGCGAGCCTCGTTTTCAGTATGGAATGTGCTGCGATGTGTCTCAACATATTCGCTTTGCGATTGAGCGACAATGCGTCCGGTGGCGCGTGTTGGTGGCGCTGGTGCCATGCCACGTGGTTGGAATGTCGTCTGGAGAAAGATTTTTGGTATTAATATGACGGAGTCGTGGGTTTTGATGTTATACTCACCAAACGTTGGGACCTTCTCGATTTAGGTGAGCCTTCCGTTGAGGTATTATCCTCTGGTGCAATCCAGTGTTCAGTAAATTCGCTAGCCGAACGTGCCAAAGATGGATGACTAAGGGAACGGTGGAACGAACGTCGATCCTCATCATCATAGTAGTGGATGGGACCGAAAGAACTTGCATCGGAAACATTATCCAAATGATCGGGACGACCGAAATCAACAGTTACTTCGGACATAGAACGGAAATCATTATGGTCGGTCTGGTATGAGGTACGGGAAGACCGACGAGAACGTTGGGCATTGAAACTGCTAACATTCAGTGGCAATGTTGGATCATTGCGTATGGTACGCACACTTGATCCACCATCGCTGTCATATTCATAGAGTGTAGGTAGAGAGCTACGACGTGAACGTGTATCCCAAGGTTGCGGCTGTGATTTCTTATTACGTCTTGGTGTGCGCATTTCGACATCACCTTCATCATCAGAAGGTGGAGCTAGGATGCGTATGATGACGTCCCACGTCTGTGGCTCAAAGATGCGTTCATAGCGCGTATCATGACGTATACGTTCGAAGTCCTCGCGTACCGTAGCTTCAGTGAGCATTGTACGCAACGAAGATTCCGTTGTTATGATCTCCTTCCATTTGGTCTTGTCATCATAGCTGATATAACGCGTCAACGGATGCACGCTTGAATGTACTGAGCTGGCGTCATCGACATCGGACATCTCAGGCTCTTCTAGAATACGTATTAGCACATCCCAGTTCGGCACTGCCTTATCTTCGGGTGGCATTTCAATGGGTTTCATATTACCCACCAATTCGGGACTGGTTAATTTCTCCTTGTTATCGTGTATCTGATGCGGTGGTGTTGTTGGCTTAATTGGTGGTAAACTGAGTTCGCTACGTTCCATTTTCGGTGTCAAAGTCATTCCTGAAGCACTCGAGATATCTGAGAAGTTCTCCCATTGTTGTTGTTCACGTTCCGTTGGATAGTTACGTATCTTGACATCAAACTCTGGATCGGGTATGGGTGGTGGAAGTGGTTTGGCCTTGGTCTTGTATTCGGTGACGCGACGTTTATGACTTTCAATGTCTTCGATAGTCTTCTTTTCAGTGATAGTTCTCAAATAAACATCATCAACAACGTGTGAGGTGACTTGTGGTTTCTTGACAACAATTGGTGGTTCAGGTGTTATATATTCAGCTTGATAATAGTGGGTTGTGTCAACAATTTCACCAATGGAATGCGTGTCTGGCACTTCGGATGGTAAGGGTGTAATCTCACTCAGGGCCGGGCCATCGGTGTAGTCCGACCAGTTTTCTGGCCGGCCATCGACCACTTCATGGTGTGTACGAGTGTAAACAGAGAACACAGGCTGTGGTGGCGGTGGTGGCGTTGCCATGACAACTTGCTGTGGTGCCGGATGCAACTCCGGTGCGTATGTAAATTGTGTTCTTACAGTTTGTTCTTGTACAGGCAGTGAGTCCATAGTCAGTATGCTTTCACGATCTTCATAAGCTTCCATAATCGTAGAAAGATTATTACGATCTGGCCGCAGTGTAGCTACGCTCTCAGTATCAGAGGTAACCGGCGAAGGTGGTGGTGGTGCCGTCTTCTTCACACGTACTTGCACATCGAATTTCGGTGAAGACGATTCCTTTACGGCAATCGGTAGACGTGGTACAGAGGTGGAAACTGCATTTGCAGCCGGAATCTCTTGCGTATGACCATAGTTATCGCTGTATATACTTGAGGTTTCCTGTACGAAGGCGCGGTTTTCAAAGCTTCCCGCTGAGCTAAATGGCAGTGATCTTGTGTCAATTTCTTCGATTTCTGAGTGTGATTCACTTGGGTAATCTGATGGTATGAGTGCACCTTCACTACCCGATGAACTATAGACGGCTTGGAGGGCGGCATGAGCACGTGGTATTTTAACGCCCTCGAAGGCACTAATATTGCCCACACTACTGCCACTGAGTTTAGTAATTTCCGAGCCACTACCCATGGACATAGGCAAACGGCGTACAACCGGTATTGGTCGGCTGCGCAAGCAATAGTAGGATACAGCCAGACCCAGCAATAATAAAGTGAGAAACATTATGGCGCAGATGATCATTAATATTTGTATACCCTTCAATGGTGGCTGTAAAGGCACACCGGCAGCGATTGGATTTAAACTGAAAGCAGTTAATCTAATCTTTAGCATCATTCTCAAACAAAAATTTTCAAGTCTGTAACTTACATGGGTGCGGGCAATGCTGGTGGCAGTGATGGCACTGGTGGTGGATAACGGCACACAATAGTAATAATCTCATCGCCATCCATTTCAAGATTGGCATGAAACCGTACAATAATATTATTGGTGAAGACTCGCGTAGGATTCTATAAAAGAAAAAATAAAATAGATTTAGTCCTTGCGTTGGCCTCATTTGTCTAAGGAAGTTTTTCTTACTTGGATGGTGCCACAACCTTTTAGAGGTAATTCCAGTCGATAACTATGTGCACCTTTGCCGCTGACCCGACATGCACTGCTGCGATCGTAATCAGCTTGAATGATACCATGGAAGGGTTCATTGAACTTGAGATCAACTTGCATGGAACCGGCAGCACAGTTCAATGCAGCTTTGGTGCGATTCAAAAATATCAAAGGGCTGATAGCATCTAATTTTGTTACCTACAATAAAATGCAAAAGTATAAGTTACATATGAGGATATTGTTTGGTAGAAATTTAAATATTATATAAGCTACTGGAACAATAAAGACAATGAACTCTTCCTACTATCCGGATTCGCTACTTTCTCATAGTTAAATGTGTGGCAACAGTTTGCGAATAGTTTCTCATGCTTTGTTTTACACTTTTCTTTCGTCTTGACATGTTGGGAAAGTTTTAGCCCAGAGCACATACGTATTCACACACTTGTACTATTTCACAATTCATCTACATCAGAGTTTCTTAAACTGTGCACCGCAGATCATTTAGCATGTTCGGTGAAACATATCTCAGTGCTCCACGAAAAGATAGCATATGTATGTCTAAAAAAATTTATATTCAAGAAGAAATGCAATACTGCATACATTAATTTGTCTAAGTATGTCTATGTCTTTGTTTATTTATTTATCGTTTCGTAGTGTGAACCATCAAATGACTATGTCTTAATAAAAAAAAAAAAAAAAAAAAAAAGAAATACTTTACATTTCGTAAAAGTCAAATTTCTACATTCCCATTTGGGGGCTTTTTCAATGTTATTTATTGCCCTATTTTATTTATCATTAACTATGTTACTTACCTTTCCATCTAAGGTAGCCTCTTCAGGCAGCCCATTTGTCGTATAATTGCCACTATCACCATGTTGTACATAATTCGACTGCGTCATGCCATTTCTGATGCTGCTCAGTAGCAATGCAAGGCATATCAGTAATTTCAAAAATCCATTTCCGGTCATCATCAACAAAGGATGATGTTTTGATTTTATCATTATCATCATTAATACCGAGATGGGTATAACTTAGGAGTTGATCGTCGTGCTGGTAATTATTAATAATTATTAATTATAATTGCAACTGAAAGCACAAAAAACAAAAATGACAAAAAGAAATAAATTTAAAATATCAATCAAAAAACAGGAAATTAAAATTTAGGCACGACAACATGAATCAATAATTTTAAGTATAAAATAAAACAGCTGATGACATATACAGTTTTTGGATATTCCAAAGGGGTTAAATGATAATTCAAAATTTGCATAAAAAGTCTAATCGAATTAAGTTGTCTTTGACAAACATCTCTGATTTATTTTTAGTTTTTTTTCAGTCTATTTGAAATTAAATGTTGGTTAAATAAAGTTTAACTTTAAATGATTTTGCAGACACGTCCGTGAAACTGTTGATCGCAACATAAGGTATAGGAACCATTTTCTATTACTTCTAGTGGCTATTAATTACTTAACTGATATATCAGTATTTTATACATTCAAGTATGTATTTAGGTATAAGGGTAAACAGAAGTTTATCTAAAATGAACGAACAACAAGAAGCAAGGCTGAAAAATACTTGAAATGCATTTCGAGGATGGAATAGTAAAATTGCCAAAATTTTAATGTCGCAAACGTTAATAGAATGCAGATAATTGTATTAAATAGTTATTCTCTTGGGATTCCTGTCTCATTTAACTAATTTTATAAATTCAAGACTTAACTACACTAAGTAGTACTTAAGCCTTAAGTTAGAGCAGCTTCACTTCATATATGCCTCTGCGTAGTATTGTAGAATAGACTTTTAGATCAATGCTTCAATGTCATCAGCATCTTCTACATACAATACTCTGACTTCATCAACCTTATACTAGTACCAAGTTTTTTTCATTCCTTTTAGCTATAACATCTACAGCATTTTATTTATCGACGACTGTAGGTCGTTAGTTGATACCTTTTCATTTCACCGCCAGCCTTTTAATTGCTATAATTAACCACTCCGCACATCGTTTGCGACACACCAACACCAACCTCGTATGATCCTATCTCTTGACCGCTTAGCGGGATGCACTTTCATAGTATGTAATATTTCGTATTTGTACCCTTATGTTATCGTTCATTCTACTAACTTTGACGTCGACATTGACTTAAATGCTTTTAGCGCTGAGACCTCATCTTGTTTCCCTCGTTCTTTCATTATCCACACTACGACATACTCAACTATTCGTAAACGTCAGTCAAGTTGTTAAAAAAGAAAAACAAAAATTCAATCCCATACAGAAACACAAACAAACAGATAGTAAGTACTAAGTATATCTACTTATGTATGTATGGAGATACATATATACATATGTGCATATATTGGTATGGCAACAAGATCGACTCTACGTTCTGTGATTCTATATGTTGAGATTTTAAAACATTCAACTTATTCTGGCTTGAAATGTTGCATTTGCCGCTGATTCATATTATTGTTAACGAGGAGTGAATAAGAAAAAATACAAATAAAGGAAGGCTAGATGATTGGATGAATGGATATATGGCAGCAAAGAATGAAGGTTATTCAGCTTTAGAAAAATGTTAATTGCAAGTGCTTGTTGGCTCTTGGTTCAGAGCCCCACCCACTGTATGTGGGATTTAAAACTGGAATGTTGTTGTTGCTGTTGTGTAGCGATGATTATGCTGATAATTTAAAGTTTACTTGAATAGATAGTGAAAAAGAACAAGAAAAAAAATATAGAAAAAAATCTAAAATATTTGTAGAAATCGCTTGAAATTTTCTTTATCGAAATTCTTTAATTTCAAGTTGAATATATTCTAAGAAAGCCGTCGGGTTCGTAGGAAATGTGACGTAAAATCCCAACTGATTGAAACAATGGGGAGACAGGAGGATACTTCAAAATTCTTATAAAAAAAGTATAAAACAGAGACTTGAAAATCTTTAGAGCTTAGTTGTTTAAAAACTAAACATAGTAGTTATAGAGTTCTTAAAATCTATAAAATAAATTTCAGAATATGTACTAAGAATTCAATTGTTTAACAACTTAGCATAAACTTACAATGAATACTATCCATATGATTAAAATAAAATTCGTGATTTACATACATATATAAGCTATACAAGATACCCTTTAGTCGGGTCAGAACCGAGACAGTTCAGGCCATGCCCGAACGTTTGTCCGTCTTTCTGTATTTAAGTAGTTTTCGAGCTAACTAGCTTTAAATTATAATGCAGCTGGTAATTACATACATATATCAAAATCATCCCTGACTCCCCTACAAAATTTACTTTAGACCGTTCATACCCTACTATTATTGTACAGTTAAAATCATTTGTTTTCAAATCAATTTGAAATGACAATGAACTCCATATATTTATGTATCTATAATAAATATGTATATTGTAGTACAATCATTGAGCTCTGTTTTGGTTGTTTCTCTTTATTTTGGTTGCAGTCTGTCGAATTAACTGTCAGTTACCACCAGCAACATCATGAGTACCGATAGCAATACTTGGACATGCAAGTTATGCTGTTGCAATTGTCGTCACATAACTGAAACAAAATCTAAGCCAGTTTTCGTTTTAGTTTCGGCTTTGTTGTTTATTTGATTTGTTTTTTGGGGCTAAGCTTTGCTCTGGTAATTGGGTGGCTATAGGTGGCATGGTATGATGACTGCTTTATATACAAGATTGCAGTTGCATTAACACATCGAAGTTGCTATTGCAGCTGCAGCAGCTGTGCCTATGGTTTCTTATTTATTTTTTGATGCAGCTGCAAATATTTGCAAATATTTTGTGTAAATCGCCATTTGAAGGCGTTTGAAGTAGATATTACAAGTATTTGAGTATTTGTTTTTTTGTTGGAATATTGAATTGGTTCAATTAGGCGCATATGGTTACGGAGCATAATGCAAAAGTTTACTTCGAGTTATGGCCTTAAAAATAGCCCAAGTAGGCAATATGGACACATTTAAAACGATTACCGGTGCCTGCAGCAAAGTACATACAATATTATAAATTAAAACCATTTTCATGTTGAGAGAGGATGATAAAGTATTTTCGTTTTTTCCGCTTTCACAACAATTTAAAGTTTGTTCTTACAATACTATACGTACATATATGAATGTAGCTTTTGTTCTTACAAGTATGATTAATTTTATTAATATAAAGTGGTGCCCCATTAAAAATTTTAAATTGTTTCTATGCCTTTGTTGTTTTCAAAAGAAACACCAAAATTCTTAACCCAGAAAATATGCCTTAAAGACACAGTTATCGCTTAAGGTTACCATGGTTTCTTTTTCTTCTTCTGATATTAATAGAAAATGAAAAAAAGGAAATAGAAACAATAAAAGATACAAAAGATTTTCATTTGGAGTCTCCTTTCACCGTAAGAGGTACCTCTTTTTCTTCTATATTTTGTAATTGGTATTTACTATGTAGGTTTATTGAAATCTTCTTTTGTTGTTCAACTAAACTTGGTTGAAATCATTTGAAAGCCAAATAAAGGAATTGATTCCATTAGATATTTTTCGTTTCTCTTTAATTGTTTCAGATTTGGTAGTTTTACAATTAAAACTATTCTCATTTTAACTTTGTAGAATTTAAGATCTTTTTCTTTCAAAGAAGAACAAATTATGGGAAAATATTTATGTTGTATAAGATAAGAAAGTAAATTTATTTTTATTATTTTTCTTAACTGATGAATTGAAGAATTTTAAAAGATTTCTTAATCGCCTACCATCATTCAAATTATATATATATTCTTTTATATCCAACGACCAGCTTATCTGGAGTTAGAGATTGAACAATTTTTATTTTGTGAGAAAGCAAGACACTTATTGAAAAATTTTAAATATTTGTAATTATTAAAATTGTGTAACAACTTTCCCAAAAAATCGGTATATTGAGGGACAAATATGCTTAAGTCGATTAAATTACTCACAAAAAATAAAAATGCAATTTGAAAGCCGAAGTTGATTTAGTTTCTGTTTTGAATGAGGACTAGTCAGGGAATTTTGATTTAAATATACAATATAATATGAACTGTATGCAGCTTTCATAACATCTTAAACTCAGGATGCTTTTGAGCGCAGAGTTGACAATTGCCAATTAGCGCTTCTTTGGATAAAAGTCAAGTTAAGAAATCTTTACTAATCTATCAATTCTAATCCATTTTACCTTCTATTTGTATAATTCTTATGAAATATTTAAAGGTGCAGAATATGTACATCAGTATGACAGGCGTAACTGTACCAAATTTTAGCTCAAAAGTTCTGAAAGTTCTGAAAATTTATACACAATTGAAACAAAATAATGGATGAACACAGACGGACTGGACCTAACCATATCTCCATGTCACATGGATTATTTCTATATACATATAATCATACATATATGTATGTATTATATTATCCGATGCACGGTTCTTTGCGTTACAAATATTATGACAAATTGTATAAAAAACAGTGACCGTAATTTGCATTGATTTTTTTTTTTTTTTTAATATTAAATTTATACAATTAAACTATTTCTGTGTAGGTAGACGAAAGTCCAATCGATCAATTCTTTCTATGGATTGAACTTAAACTTATGGGTCAGTTCTTGTAGTTCGCTGTCTGCCAAATTTATGTGAAAAATAACTAATGACTGTCATGTCAATATAAGTATTTTTACTCAATGGATTTTAACACTAAAATTATAATAAGCACACTTCATGTTTAATGTTGGAAATGTATAAAAAATTCTTTTGCATAACAAAAGATTTACAAATGTCCATGAACCCTCTGAGTAGATAATTCATAGTTTCAACTAAGTCTCATACCTTTTATCGTAGATTAAACTCAAGAAATGTTTATGTCAAGATATTTCACACCGTATATAGTACGGTACATAGCTGATACAATAGATAGCAGATAGATATGTAAATAGAAATGTATATCTTTGGCACAAAGCACACAAAGCTTATTACACAATAAAAGACTTTTACACACAACATGAAGTGTCCAAACGACTTAACTTGACTTGATGTTGAACAACATATATGAGTGAGTATACAAAAAAAATTCAATAAGCAAGTAACTAGTATTTGATCCATGCGCCCACGCACTTAAAATAGATAGATAGATCGATCGATTGATCGTTGGCTTGTTTTATTCTTCGTTTTTTTTTTTTTTTGTTCGTTTGCTGTGTACTCGTATAGCAATTTACCTTGCAATGCCAACGCGTACTTCAATACTGAAAGATAATATTGTAATACAGACATAGAGGCGCAGACTTTGCTTCAGCATATGTTCGTTTTTGGTGGGGGGACTAGTGAGGTGCTATTAAGTCTATACTGTGGTTTTAGGTAAACAACTTCAGTTGGCTCAACAAATGAATACTGAAAATTTTAAAGCGTTGACGCAATTAGCTTAGGTTTTTGTTAGTGTAGAGACTTTTGTACGTAAGCCGGCATGGTCAGTCTTTTGTGGCATTTTATCATGCTGCATATGGTAACGTCTGCTTTGATTCATAGTCGACGCCAACTCACACATAAAGACAACGAAGAAATACCAGTTTCAATTTGTAATATGTACAATATAATAAAAAAATAAGTGAATATAAAAAAGAATTAAATAAAAACTAAATATATGAAGGAAAATATATTAACGTTGGCTTTACATAAACTTTACAGTTGCTTTTTTCATAGCTTCCTACAAATTATATATTTTATTATAGTACTTAATTAATAATGTATTAAGTATCTCATGTGCTGTGTAACAAAAAAAAAAAAAAAAAAAAAATAAAAGAAAAGAAAAGGCAAAGGCAAACATATGTATGTATGTATGTAAAACCAGATACATTGCAGATAACTTTAGAACTAATGCACTGCATCCAATATATTTTTTTCATAGTTAATAAGTAACCTGGAACTTCCTTTACATGATTAGAAGTTATAGCATCATTTAAAAAAGTTCAGCGCTGCCAAGTCGATGATGCAAAGGATTGCCATATTCTTCTTGGCAAGAAACTTGAGTAGCAGTCGGAAGATAAATATTTATTAGGTAATATTGATAGTTAAAGTATCTGATTTTGTCATATGTATTTTGTATATTGTCATTGGATGGTTATGTCACCGGAAGTTCAACACGCTGGTTATCATTGACTTGCACTTGGCCCTCTGGAAGCATCTTATAGACCTTAACATATTTTCATAATATTATTACCAATCATGCTACTTAGATCTAATCAAAACTCATTCTAATATTATCTATTTTGTTCTCTGGAGAGTTTTTCTCTTTTCTTATTATACATATTCTTGCCTCTGATCAAATTGGTATAAAAATATAAAGCACCATGGAATAAGGACTAACTAAAGTTATGGTATTATATCTATAAAAAGTTGGCAATATTCGTGCTATTGAATGTTAGAAATACTCATATTAATATACTTGTACGCTACCATCCACAGAACAAATGATTCTATGATTCATTCTTAGTATTTGTCGAAAGTTTTTTAAGAGAATCCAAAGTTCTATACATTAATGAAATCTTATATTTTTTGTTGGCCTGCTTTTGCAACTTGGTCATAGTGTATTGACCCAAACTTTGTAGTAAAGAAATGTATAGAAATGATTTTATGTTAAAAAAGATAAATCGAAACAATGATTTGTGTCAAAAGATAGAAATCATTTTTGTGGTAGCAATAACAACAATAAAAATATATGAAAAACAAAACAAAAAAAAAAAAAATAACGACCACAATATTAAAAAACATAAAGACAAAAAAATAAATTCTTGTCTGATTCTTTTTGACGACTTTAAGTTGACTTTGAGCTGTTCTCGGCGTCTTATAAAAGCTTCTTAGCCAATTTGTTTGCGTTTGGCTTGGTTGGGCTCGACTTGACTTCAATTCGCTTTTTGTATTAGTATTATTTCTTATTATTTTGCGATCGGCGTAAGGCGTTCAACGTCTGCGTTGTTTTCAAGGCGACACACGATTCCATAAATGGTAAGAATGTCGTAGGTGTGCACTCAGGTAGGTTGCTACTACAAACAAACATATGTACATGCATATATTGGTAGATAGGTAAATATGTACATGGAAGGTAGGTTGGTACATATATTGGTTGGAAGGTAGATAGGTAGGTGGTCAGATTGCCGATGTCGATTCAGGTTCAGATTCTGCGTCAGCTTTTTGTTGGTTTAAAATTTCTTGTACATGTGATTTGATTCAAGTTAAGTTGAGTTGTATTAAGTTAAGTTAAGTTAGCTTTACTTGGCCAGTTTGACGACGAATATAAAATTGGCTAAAACAACTAATAATAACAATGAAGACGACAACGACAACAACCATGAAAGCAAAGGAGAGCGTTGCAATACAAATGAAATTTGATAAAAGCCAAGACAACTAACACAACCCACTTAGCTTTTCGGTTAGGTGTGCAGTGTAGTGTAAAAAGCTAAGCTTGGAGTTGTTTGCATAAGCAGCTCTCTTGGCTTTCGGAAACTTGATTTTTTATTTTTATGGTCAAATAATGAAGAAAATATTTCAATGCAGCTGGGAGACCACCCATGGCCATGAGTTGATTGCTGAAAGCAAGGATTCTATGGTCAGTTCCAAATGGAAAGTGATGTACGTAGTAGTCCAAAACTTTAAGAATAATTATGTAAGTGATACCTCGACTAGCTGGACCTCCATCTACCAGGAACATCTATTAACAAGGATGTTAAATACGTACATCTGGTAGCAGAGACTTTCGTTTATTATGTTGAGAACGTAGCCAGCACCGGATGTGATGTCACAGTCTTGTTAAATATCTTCTAATATATAATAAAAATGGGCCAAGTGCGAGTCAGACTCGTACACGGAGGGTTCCGTACCAGATTGGGGTTTGATTTGACTGATTTCAAAAATAATACCGCGCATATATTAGTAACTTATAGTGTTCAATAGTCCAAAAAAGAAAAAAGTTTTTCGGATAACAACCTGAATTGTAATGGTATGTTTGTATGGGAGGTACCTCTCCTAGTCGGTCGATTTGGCTGATTCCAACAGATGTGTAGCGTCTATGTTAAGAACTTATAGTGTCTAAATTACAGTTCGATAAAACAAAAACTAAAAAAGTTTTTCTAATAAGAACCTGAATTTTAATGGGGGTTTGTATGAGCGGTACTCTCCCTAAAGATCCCATCGAACTGAAATTTCGACAGTATAAGTTTCTGTTATATAGTATCGTGTTTCTTATATGGGGACCCCTTTAGGTTTTAGAAAATATTTTAGTTTTAGTATTTGTTGCTGATGCCCGGATAGAACTAAACCTTCTGTGAAAATTTTAATTCTCTAGTTATTGCGGCTTATGAGATATCACCCAAGGACGGACGGAGAACGAAGTCTCTGCAATAGGGTTCCTTTTGGTACCGTTTGGGTCCGGAACTGTAAAAATCAATATTTGTTTGTTTGATTGCTTGCTCCTATCTTATTCATGGCCATACTGTTCATCTGATTGCAATGGAGAATATGTTATGTTGTTTATGGTTGGTTCCAATCGTGAACATTGAATTCTTTTGGTTCTGATATGTGGCGCTGTTGTTGAGAAATAGGTGGACTAAATTTTGCATATAAAGATAAGAGATATACTTGTATTTTTAAATCAATCAATTAGTCTTTCATTCCCAGATAAAAAGCCCATGTTCAATCAAAGTGATTGATTCGTCTAACTTTTTTAAAAGTGTTTCAAATGCCTAGCAATGTACAATATTACAGTTTGTTTTGAATAAATTAAAAGTCTCTCTCTATAATAATGCTCAGAGCAAAACCAGGGAGGTGTGCATTGTTGTTCATTTGGTAAGTCTCTGGGATTATTTATGTGTCTGTTCGTATATTTGTGCGAAGCAAGAATGAAGTACCAGAAATGTATCGATGGTGCCAACCCATTCTTACCCTGGAATTGTTTAATTCGTCATCAACGAAGACGTAGATAACAATGACACCAGACAACATGCAGAAACAAATAGAATAGAAACTACAGGTAATGGCCCAATTATGTTCTACTGAAAGTGAAGATCATCTGTGAACTTAATATCATGTTTTTTTTATTATTCATGATCGTACTGAAATTGTTTTGTTTCACACAAATTCAAGGAAAGATTTGGTTAGCCGTGTGACACCGGCCCAGGTACGCTAGTGTATGACAAAAATGAAATGTATAAATTTGCAAATTGTGTGTTTGTAACCTCTTATGCTACAGATTTCCGATCTTCAAAGTTCATCTGTATTTAAGTATTGCAGATTAAAAACTTCAATCTCTCTTTAAACTAAAACTAATTAACAGTATGAAGACCATGGAAGGAGCATTAAAGACAATTATTTGACAAAAAAAAAATGTCTTTAGAAAAAACCAAAATGTTTCAAATTTGTGGAATTCAATTAAGAGGTAAGATCGATCACCTATTTAGTAGTGTGGGCAGTTCAAGTTCGCAACATCTGCCAATAAGTAACCACTAAATGAATGAATGAATGTCTATGAACTCATAAAGCTTGAATTTACCATCACCTTTGGCCGACGAATCTAACAGCGTGGGCTATGGTTACGTGGTTTACTTCATCATCATTCTCATCATCATGAACATGAAACAGCATTCATTAAGTAAGAAGAAGGAAATAATTATTTACCTCGTTATTAAATATGTACACACAAACACGTAAGCGAACGAACAAAAAAAAAACCCAATCACCGGGTGGTGGTTTCTTGATTGCAGTTTTATTTACAGTGGCGCATCTTAACTAATGGGGGCCGTGAATATAATGAAGATTCGGGGTTCCTAACTTCAAGTAAATAATGTTTATATGCGTTAATTAATGTTATGAATCCACATAAGTGATGTTGAGGGTGATCACAAATATATAGGGCGAAATATATTTTTGTAATTTAGCTTTTTTTTATTTTTATGATTTTGGTTTGTGTTCGGAACTTCTTAGTTATTGTTTGTAGGCTACCATCAAACAACTACATATGTTAATCTAAGTTAGATTCCTGTCCAAATGTATTAGATGCTGGTCATAATTATTTTGGTCACATTCTTCGGTTTCGAGTTGAGGTCAAACTTTGAAGCTCTCCGAGTCCCAGCATCCGATTGTATAGGGCAACTCCACGTCTAGTTAATACTCTACCCACATATGGGAGACTTTTCAATACAATGGGTATATTGGGAACGAAGAGGCTGATGATCCCGGCAGAAAAAATTGGCCTTAAAAACTAAAACAAAACTCAAACAATTGCCTATTGATAAATCGCACCAATATTGGTACAGAAAAAATGTTAGAGTAGCGAAAACTTTCACGCCTTCTAGATCTTGCAAAAAAACTCAAAAAATACTGGGGCCAACACGGAAAGGTATTCGGCAGTCTGAGGATTCTTAATAGTACATTGCAGATTTATGAAATATCTACAATACATAATATGAGGATTAATTGAAACGACCAAAAGAGACTATGTAATAAAGAAGGGGAGAGAGCAGAACATTTAATATGCCACTAACAGGACCAGGCTCCGCTATCTAGGTAATCAGTACATGAAACCAAATGAAATGGCAGATTTACCTCTAATGAAAATATTTGAATACTTGATGAATATCAGAATCTCGGAGGAAATGTAGTTAAGACGTTGTCACAATAAGGCAACTCGAGCCAATAGTGACGAGGTGAATTAGATTCCGCCCTTCTCCTATTGTAATCTAAATCATATCTTGGGACCCCTTATTGTGGGGGCCCTGGGTTTATGCTATACTCACACAAACTTCTATGTCATTTTAAATTAAAATAAGAAAGCAACTGTTAGACAACGTTATAAAACATGAACAATCTGCAAAGAAATTTATGAGGAGTAGGACTGAGAAAGAGAGTAAGCGCCCAAAAACAACAAAAATTAGTTAAAAATGGCTTAAAGAGAGCAAGTGGCACCATGGTAAGAGACTACGAAAGAGAGTAAGCTCCCAAAAACAGCAAAAATTAGTTAAAAATTGCTTAAAGAGGGCAATCCGCACCATGCTGAGAGACAATTTAAGCTTGCGTGCATTGGACGATGCTCATAGTGATCATGACGATGACGACAGAGCAAAACCATCAATGGAGGGAAGATAGAAGAGTGAATGAGTGAGTGAACACTGAGAAAAGCACAAACATTTGATGTGCATAGATAATAGCAAAAGCAACAACAACTACAAAACTAAAGCTTATTCATCATTACTTATTGTTATTGTTGGAATTTGTTGGGTTTGGAGAGTTTTACACTATTGCGGAATCGTTGTTACTCTTGCTATAAATATAATTATTGGGTTTTAGGCTATGCATTCATACATAGGTTAGTTTTGTTGTTAACTTACTTTTTGTTGATTGTTTTTATGTTATTTATATTTAAAATTTTGTTTTTCTCCTTTCTTTCTTCATATATTATTTATTATACAATGCAACTTATGTAGGCCAAAATGTAGTAACCATAACAAATGTTTTAGTTTTGCTTTTTTGTGATTTTAAATTCTCGATTTAAGTGAATTTTAGAGTAACAATAAAATTTCAAATAATTTGAGATTTAATATTAAGAAAAGTTCCAACTTTTTGATATGCTATGCCAAATCGTTATTTCAATTTAAGGGTGTGTCCTTTCTCCACTTCTATGGTCTATTGGTTTCGATATACGTATGTATGTACATAAGTACAGAGATAAGCGGACGATATTGTTGTTCTCGTCAGGGCAATGTTTGAAGATACCATATCAAATCTCCTCCAAAATGCATTAAAACTAATAATAAATAGGTGTGTAGAAGTGCGACTATATATGTACATATGTATATACATATATGGATCAGCGACAGACATATGGGTAAATATGTTACTGGAGCAATGAGGACAGCTGGAACAGCTGCTCTAGACATACCATCAATCCACCTATTTATAAAGAAGGAAGCACTGTTGTTTATGTCAAAGATCATTCTTGTAAATGAAAGAAGATTCAGCAAGTCTTAGATAATACCTATCCAGGGATGAACAAAACCTGAACAAAGTCAAGTTTAACTTTCAGCAAAATTTTGTTGTAATTTTTCCAGACAGAGTGGGTTGGGAATAATTATGATCCGAGCAAATATGTGGATCCCATGTGTGGTATTCGGACACTGGTATTGGAGCAGGATTTTATGGGGTAATTCCTAGAAAACTCCTATTCAGCAGCATGGAATAGCATGGATAGTGGGTATCTTAGGAGATGAAGCGTCCTCAGTGGACCGGAGCTATTCTACGGGCTACCTTGAGCTCTACAAAAGTTAAACTCAAAGAATAGCTTAATGATAAATCGCAACAATATTGGCTAAATACGAAAAGTAGCAAAGATCTTCATACCAACTAGATGTCTTAAAAGAACACCAGCATTGCGGGGACTAACAAGGAAAGGTATTCGTATAGTCTCAAGTTTAAATCAAGAAAAAAAATCTAACATATTCTTTATATACTATTTCTTAATCTCTTATTTATTTTATTATTTCTATAAATATTGTATTATATCCATTTCGAATTCCAAGTTTTTAATCGCCTAATCGTAGCAGATTCAGAGGGTATATCTCCTAGTGATCATATTATGGCAGATTTAAGGGGTTTTCTACGTTTAATTAAGACTTTAAGTGTATATTTTAGCTTAAAATTCAACATCATTCATTTTGGTTGTATTATGTATCGTATAAACCCAAAATGGAATTGCATATAAAATTATTGAATCTTATTGTGTGGGGATTTTTGTTTTTGCCACTTCACCTTTTCTCTTTTGTTCGTTGTTTTGGCCTCCACAAAGATTGTTTATTGTATCTTTTAGGAATGCATAAAATCTGAATATTGACGCCGTGTCAATAACGACAAATACATACGAGTACAATTATATCTATAAATAGTCTGTCGTATACAGTCAGTTGTACGTGTATCAACATATATGCAACTGTTTTATTTAAGTTATTTGAAACCCTTCATGCTGCTGTGATTTCTTAATACTTAAGTTTTTTCAAAATGCTACACTGAGAGACAAATGTTATAGATCTATACTATATATCATAATGATCTCAATTAATCCGATTATAGATGTATTATATTATTTATTGCATTATTGGCTTCCTTATGTAGAATCACTAATTTTTACTACTAATAGGCAACAAACTTTAAACGATTAAATTATTAATGTATACGTTTTCCGTATATCATGATTCAATACATCATTCTGTGCGTGAGAGACTTCCTAGTATTATGAGTCATACTTGCACTTCTATTTACTGTAGTAAGCTCCATAATTATGAGAAAAAGTTCATGAACTACAATATTATTAGTATTTATCCTCAAATACACACATACTTCGGATTGTAACCGGGCAGACAGGTACCAACCTGTTGGCTTGTGAATGAGTCACTGAATATAAATTACTATTTTTAATGACATTTTCTTAGTAGCAACAGATTCACGTATCTAGATACATCCAAATGCTCATTTTTTTATGAATATTCTACAATTCAGTACTCGTAAACAACAATTTATATTTTGAGCGCATACAGTGTTAGGCAAGCCTCAATGTCACTTATCAATCAATAAATCTATCAGTCATACAAGTCCGACCAATTTATCTGTCAATCAAACAAATTGTTGCAATTTTACAAGGATCTAAGGCTTAGATCTTGATTCTAAGCTTTAAACATTGAAGGCCTCATAACGCATAGAGTCCAACCATAACATTATTGTCCATTCGTTTATCTATTAGTGTGTCCCTTTCTAAGTATCTCAGTTTTAAAACAATCGAGATGAAATTATGGAAGTGTTCCTCCCTTTTTATACTCTTTACGTAGGGATAAGTTTGTAACAGACAGAAGGAGATATCGGAGTAACCATAGAGTATACTTGTATTTATTCTTAGAGAGCTGAAAATTTGCTTGCTGCATATTTGTCGGAACCAGGTGAATCGGACCACTCAAAGGGGTACCTTCAATACAAATCCAAGTTCATATTCATGTTCTTATTTGAAAACCTTTTTTGTTTTCTGTATTATCGAAATGAAATTTAAGCATTATAAATTTCTAATCCATGTCCAACAGCTATATAAATTTCAAGACCCTATGATTACTGGATTGTATAGCTCCCATAGAAACCTCAAGTTAAATTTATGTTCTTGAGAGAAAAACTTTTTTTGAATACTGAAATTTGAATAGTTTAAGTGTCTGACTCATATTCACTAATCGACTCGAAGTCTAAAAAGAGGTATATCTTTTCTATCGTGGATTTGAAAGCTGTGATAAGGATGATGAGGTATTGAAATCCCTTCTAAATATTTCAGACTCAATGTAGAAATGAAGTATGAATACTGATTCTACCCTAAGCATAAATGGATAAAGTGATATTTCAATGATGCAGTAAACATTTTCACACGTAAACTATATGAAGGAGCTGACTACGCAACTTCACTTCAACTGCCTAATCTTCCTAGTCAGCCTCTGACACTTTTGAAACCTGATGTTCTGGAGCTGTTGAGGCATAAGCGCAGTTTGCGTTGGCGCTATATGCGCAGCTGAATTGAGCGAGATAAAATTGCCTGGAGGAGGTCTGCTAAGGAGCTAAAGCAAAAGCTAGCGGAGATGCGATCAGCTTATTTCGACAATCTATTGTTTAGTGCTGATCCTAACAAAAAAATAAGTTTTAAATTCACAGACATGTCCCAGTTCGTGATGCAATAAACCGCTGGTGTCGTACGGACACCCGGAAACACATATCCATCTTGCTGAAGCCAGTGATGTAAGTGCAACCGCTGAAGCCATCTCGGAGAATGTATTGGATGTAAATTCCGTTAGACACATCACTCCTGCAGAAGTTGAAATGCAGATCAAAAACTTGCAATTTAAAAAATCTCCTGATTTTCACAAGATTGATGCGAAGGTGACCAAGTCCCTTCTTTACAAAGGAGTTTTGTTCCTGGTGATGTTGTTCAATGCCATGCTAAGGGTTTGCCATTTTCCCAGTCAGTGGAAGTATGTAATAATTATGATCCCGAAACCTGGCAAGCCGGAGAATCTTGTCACGTCAAACAGAGCGATAAGCCCACTTCCAACATTCTCCAAAATATATTGGAGATAATATTCTTTACTCTTTATTCACAGAAGACATGCCGATGTCGGAAAATGATAATTTGTTGGTACCAACTTATGCATATGACACCGTCATACTCGCGAACTTAAATTCCCCCATTGAAGCAGCGGAAATTACCCAAAGCTATTTATAGCAATTTGAAACATGGGCCAAGCGATCGAACATAGGCATAAACCCCCTCAAATCTGCTAACTGTAGGTACACATTGCGGCGTGACGCTTGTCCAGTTATTTCGTATGACTCTAGAATTATTCCTCTGGTGAATCAGATTCGATACTTAGGTCTGATCTTGGATAAGCGCCTTACTTGGTGCACTTATGTGAAAAGAGTCTGCATGCTGTTGTCAAAAGATAAAGAAATTTGACTGGCTACTGCAAGCGAATAGTAAACTGTCGCTAAACAACTATGACTTTCTATAAACAAGTTGTGGCCCCAGTTGGCGACACGGCATTCAAAGATGGGGGACTGCGGCTCCATATATCATCAAGAAGATGCAAGCAACTCGGAAGAAAGCCTTACGACACATAACTGGGGCACCATGGTATGTTAGAAACATCATACTACATCGTGACCTTAAGATGCCAACGGTGATTGAGGAAATACATTTTTTCAGCAACTGCTACAATGATCGCTTATTAATGCACCCCAACCCCCTAGCAAGGGACCTAATTCACAACAGAGATCCTCGTCGGCTGACACGGCTTCATCCAAATGACCTCCTCATTAGGAGTTTGTAAAAACTTAAGGTACCATTTTTCCTTTAAGCTCATGTGTCTTTCGTATAGACGATACCAATATGTAAAAACTTTCGGGTTGATTAATATTTTAATAAATGTGAAAAAAAAAAAAAAAAATAAATAAATATTTTGACATACATATCTGCATTCATTGTACACACTCCTCATAAAACTTGAAAATTTCTTCCTATTCATTTCGATTTTATATTTTATTTTGATTTCCCATAAAGAAACGCAGAAATTAATTTTTTTTTTTTTTTTTTGGTTTTGCTACAATATATTTTTATAACAAGTTTAGACATTTTTAGACTATGACTCAGATGAACGAGTGTGTATGAGAGATAATGTGACAAATATATATATTTTGTATAATTCTTTTCAAACATAAAGTGGCATTTTTCTTAAAATGTTCAAAAGAACAGTCAAAATTTATGTTCGAATCGTAGCTCCTTTACGAGTGTATTAAAAATGCTTCACGAAGAAATTCCATGTGAGCTTCGAAAAAGGGTATGAATTTATTAATAAATTTAAATCCGCAACAAACATAACAGAAACACTCTTCAGACTATGCTAGAGTATCTCTAATAATTTCATTAAAATCGAACCATGTATGTCCCATATAAATACTAGTGGTCTGGCTAGACCATGGTGTACTTTTCGTGTATATAAGGTCTGCTGTCTACACAATGGTTAAAATTACTGTGTTTCAAGTTAGATCCCATAATTTCGCTTAGGCCTTTGGGTCTTATATTGTTTTAGAATTGTTATCAGCTAAAATTGTTAAATAATTTCATTGAATTTACACATGGTCAACCAATTTTTTTTAGCTCCTGGATTCTTGTATAGATTCATAGTTGGCGTTATTAAGAAATGGCATAGTTTTTTTTGTTTAACCTTTAATCAACCAATTTTCATAGTCATCTAGAAATGTGAGTTTTCTTATCATACAAATTTTGTTAAGGTCTATTGGTTTTAAGTATATTGATTTGGTATCATCTAGAATTAATACATTTTTATTTAAAATTAGTTTACCTTTGATTTGCTCAACCGAAGTTACTTGGGACCATTGGTCTTATAACAATCCAGATTTCGTATTATCTAGAAATAGTAGAGTTTTCTTCAAAATTATTGGGCCTATGGGTCTTATATTACAGAGATATTCTAAAAATTAATGTACTTTACAGTATATCGAACAATTTTTCTTATTCAATGTAGCGTTCATAGTATTATAAAGATATGTATCTATTATGTTTCTGAGATGGAATTTAATTGTTTCACTCATACACACACAAAATAGATAAACTTATGTGAGTGTAAGTGTATGTTTCTGTTAAGTCATCCAAATATCCCATTTTCATATATAGTTATATAGTTCGATCGTTCGCTCGATCTGCAACATTATGTTTCAATTTTCAAAAAACAAAAAAAAAAAATCCTTATATTTTTTTTAATTTTGCACAAAAAAAAAAAAAAAAAACAAAAAGAGAAAAAGTAAATGTAAAGAAACAAAAAAATCGCGACCTCGAACGGATATGTACGTATATGTGTGCATGTATGTGTGTATACAAGAAAGAGTAAATGAACGATCGCCCGAATGAACCGAATTGACTTGAAGTGAACCGATTTGATTCAAACCACGGATCATGAGCTCTCGAACTTAAGATCAAAAATGCAAAGCACGAATTAAAAAAAAGTAACCACAACAACAAAACAAAAAAAAAAAAAAAATTTTTTATTTGTTTAATTTTTGTTTTAATTGTATTAAATTTTCTTTTGTATTTGTACACATATTTTTGTATTTTATTTTGTTAATTTTTGCGCTTAAAAGTTGTTTTTTGTTTTTGCAGTCAGTGATGGCAAAGCCTTCAACTTTGGATCACTTGCCTTCTCATTCACTCACTGTCTCACTCATTCACTTTCTCGTTCACTCACTCATACACCTATTCGTTCACACACTCACATTCAGTTGGTCATCCAGTTTTGTCTTCTGTTGATTCTGCGCGTCCGGTTGCTGTTGTTGGTTATTTTAGATTGTTTTTATTATTTTTTTTTTGGTGTTTATTGCGTAGATTCGCGCGACATTCGAACTCGTTTCTCGTTTACGTTGCGTTGCGTTACGTACGTGCTAACGCTGTCCGCTTAACGAAAGCCGTGCTGTTTGGTTACCTACACGCGACTAACTAACTGACTGATTTGACTGTTTCCAACAATTTGGCTCTTACCTGTTGCTTACATGTTGGCCAACGACTACTAACTCTCAATCTCAATATCAACATCATCAACAGTGCGCATTGGCGCCCACCCGCGTTCCCAACACACAACACAGGTTGTTCATGGCGAACTATTGAGTATATGAGTTGAGTAGCAACAGTTGCTCGCTCTTCTCTCAGTATTTCAAGTTGCTCTATTCTAATGCTTGCTTACTTAATAACACTCGCGACTTGATTCGACTCGACACTTTTGTAGAGTTTTATTGAAGCGAAACGGGTTTAGAGATGGATGACATGACTCTCTGCTCTGAGTTTGTCTGTTGGCATGCTTGGCTGGCTAAGTTGCTAGTTAGTGGGTTGCTAGGGTTGGTTGGGCTGCTTGGCTTATTGGTTTACTTGGCTTGAGTTAAGTTAAGCTTAGCTAAATCTAACTAATAATTGCCTTTACAACTTGTAGCTTCACTCACCTAACAACTCCACATTATTTTATTGTACTCTCTTTTATAGATTTTTGTTTTTTCTCAAGTAGGCGCTCACTCTCTATGTGATCTCAGATTTACAATAGTTGATTTGTTCCTATTGACAATTTTCATTGTTGTAGACCATTCTTTGTTTGTTCTTGGTGGGTTCTAAGCAGATTAATTGTGTTTTTTAGGCTCATGGCGGAAATCATGTTTTGAATTTTCAAAACTAAGTGTTTTAATACGAAATTTCTGAGGAACAGAGTGTGTAACATGATAATTTATATTGTGGAGGTATTTAATAATGCAAATACAATCTTGCATTTGACATTATACTTATCTCTACAAATTTCTTGTACCAATATTTATTACACATAAAACAATAAATAATATAAAAATTAAAATAGGCGTTATTCAACTTGCTAAAGAATGGACACTCTGTCTTCAACATCTTTATACTGTTGTAAATACAAGTTTGAGATGAGAGCTGATCTATAATAGTTAAGAAATATATCACAATAAAAACAAAGAGTACATTATAATTTTAGCAATAGAACGAAGGATATCCTATCGTTGTTTCGTGATCTTAAAACCATGGTCCTTCGTTCGGAAGTGCAATACTTTAAACGCATAATTTTACTTCTGTTAGAAATCAGTTCACAAAAATATCGAACTTAAACGAAAAAAACTACAAAAAAAAATAAAAAATGGTAAATAATTTTATCAATCTGTTTCTCCGTTTTTCATTTCAAATATCGTTACTATTTTAACTACGGAGTGTAAATTGATATTTTGTAGACATAAGTTTAAGATGAGCATATCACTTATTGCATATTGCACATGGTTTTTATAAATTTTGAAAACAATTTTCCCCTCATTACACTTTATGTTCTTGTTAGAAAAATTTGTTTTTTCCTATCGAATTTGACATTTCAAGTATTCAATCTAGATGCTATATATTTGTCGGAATCAGCCGAATCGGACCACTAGGAGGTACCTCTCATAAAAAAAACATCCATTAAAATTCAGGTTCTTATTAGAAATTTTTTTTGTTTTTGTTTTTATCCTGTCGAAATGAAACTTAGACACTATAATTTTACAAGATAGGCGCAGTTTATGCTATATATTTGTCGGAACCAGCCGAATCGAATCACAAGGGGGGTACCTCCCATAGAAACCCTCCCATACGAACCCCTTATTAAAATAACTCATGTTCTTATAAAAAAAACTTTTTCATTTCTTGTGATATCGAACATATTCACCAGCCATGTAAATTTCAAGACCAGACAAATATTTCGGTCTGAGTATTGAACTGCTGTATGTAAGCATACTGATATGATATGTGTTAGCGCAAGATCTGACTAATTTTTTCTTTTCTCTTCTTGTGTATGCTTCCAATGAGATAACTGCTGTTTTTTCTTGGTTACGTATTAAAAATGAATATAAGAACATTTTTTCGATATACATTTCTTTACCGTTTAAATTTACTGTTAAAGTGAAGTTTTACTGCTATTTTTGACATTGCAAACAATTATGTGTTTATGTGTATGTGTGTTTGTTTGTGCGTTGCTATCGACTATTTTTTTTTGCAACCTGACATGTTTATAATTCGGTTAACTTAGTTGTGCTGAGTAGTCATATTTATACTTTCCTATCTCATTGTTTTCCATTCTTCCCCCCTTCCTTTCCTTTCAATAACTCAGACAACTCACGTCACACAACAACAAAACGAGTCCTTTTTGCTTGCACCTTTATTTTTTTCGGGCTCTAATTGCAAATTATTTTGTGTGAGATTGAGTAGAAGATTATTTTTTACATATATTTTGCGACTTATATTTTTAAATCACAATCGTATCGGCCGGCCAATAACCGAAAAAATTTAAAAATAAATGAAAAGGTCTGCGCGAAACCGAAAATCGTTTTTCACTGAACGTTCCATTTTGAAAATAAATGATAAGAGTTATTTGCTAACTCTGCATAATTCACACTATTGCAAAGAATGTATAATTTTTCTAATAGATTTTTCTTAGGAAACTTGTGCGTTCCAGGTTCATTAGGTTGCATAAATCCAACACGGGATAACCGACTTAGTATTAATTTAAATTTACCATTAATATATTCTCTCAATTTGCTCTCGCTTTTCGGTTTTTTTATATTGTATTTCTGTCTGTTAAGTCATATCATGAATATGATTGTTGTTTTTATTTCAGTTGTTGTTAAACATTTTCAAATAATTTAAGGCCTTTCAAGGTACTCGTATTCCATAGAGCAAAAGTCTACAAAGTCGTGCTACGCATGAGCGCAATTTCTGACTTGACTGATTTTGGTGTATTTGTTCCCTTCTCGTCCGCTGTTTCTCTTGATCTCATATTTCGTTTTCTTTTCCATTCCCTTTTGCCTTTGCATTCTAACATTAGATTTTTTTTAAAATCACTTTAAACATGTTCGCTTTGTTGTTGTTTCCAACCATTGTCAGAACCGTTAATTTGACTTGTTTTGTTGTTGTTTTTATTTCTCATTATTGTTTTCTTTTTATTTTACTGGAATTTTGTTGTTTGTTGCAATAAAAAAACAAAAACAAACAACAAACAAAGTTTTCAATTTAATGAATTTTAATTTCATTAATAAATCCTATTACAAATATATTAACAAAAACAAAATATCACTGAAACATCTCTTTTTGGACCCATCTCTGAATCGTCGTGACATTTGTAAATTTACTAGACTTCGCCTTGGACCCACCAAATTAACCCACAAACACCTTCTTGATCACTCCCTAAGTAATATTTGTATTCACTGTAACCTAAATACCACACTATCCGTCCATCATATCCTATCTGATTGGTCACACTTTAATTCTCACAGACTCCAAAACTTCTCCTCCTCTGACCCCATACATTCCATAACCAATCCATCCCACTACAACATCATGATACTAATTCATTTTTTAAAAGAATTTCAATTGTATAATCAAATTTGATAAATAAAAAAATGTATATAAATAAATAAGCAATTTAAAATAATAATAAAATTGATAAGATTTCTAGTTCTAGTTATATAACTTGTAATTACAATAAGTTCCTGTATAAAAAATAAATACTCATCTACAATAATTAAAAAATTGTCCTCGTACAGACCAATCAGCCTATTGCCCTTACTTTCTAAAGTATTTGATCGTCTCCTTTTTGACCGAATACAACCAATACTAGACGTGAACAGAATCATACCTGACCACCAATTCGGGTTTAGACAAAGTCACTCCACAATTCAGCAAGTCCACAGAGTAACTCAAAAAATTTTAAAGGACCTTGATGAAAAAAAGTTCTGTGTTGGTGTTTTTCTGGACATAGAAAAGGCCTTCGACAAAGTCTGGCACGACGGCCTACTTAGTAAAATTAGGACCGTATTTCCAACTGATCTTTTTGAAATCATTGAAAGCTACCTTGACTCTCGCTATTTCTACGTTAAATGTAAGGATGAATCTTCTACGCTAAGACAGATAAGAGCAGGAGTCCCTCAAGGAAGCGTGCTTGGTCCTATATTGTATACTTTATACACATCAGACATCCCAACTCCAGGAGATAGCTCGGCAATGGTGGCTACCTTCGCTGACGATACAGTACTAATGTACTCCCATAAAAATTTAGTTGTAGCAACAACTAAGCTGCAGAATATTCTTGACAAAGCTTGCAATTGGTTTGATAAATGGAAAATAAAAGTGAATGAAAAAAACAAAAAACGACGCAAGTGATATACACAACACGGACAGCTGTAGATCTAAGTTAACAACCAATGGGAAATTGGTAATATACAATAGTGTAATTAAGCCTATATGGACGTACGGCATGCAATTATGGGGTACAGCCAAGAAAACTAACATTAATATTATTCAGCGTCAACAATCGAAAATACTTCGATCAATAGTTAATGAGGACTGGTTTATATCTAACTATGAAATTCACAAAGACCTCGGCGTAACTATGATTCAGGAAGAAATCATTAATGCTAGCAGGAGGTACCACAAAACATTAGAGCGACATACCAATCTAGAAATAACAGACCTTCCATCTAACGAATTGTCTAGACGTAGACGCTTAAAACGAAGCAGACCAGTCGATCTCACTTAACTTAGGTTACGGGTGGCTCTGAGAGGCAACTTGCGGTTGTTGGCCTGCCACAAGTAGCTCTCAAAAATGAGGCCTAAGACCCAGTAATCCAGACCATTATGCAAGAGACCATTCGAAAATGTTCGATATTGTCCACTGCCTTTTCCCTTCTTATTGTTAAAAATGTACAATACTTAGTGTTTTCTTTTATATTTAAGATATAAGATGTAGGAAAACAATAGTACATATCCAATCGGGAAAAAGAAAAAATCTAATTAAACTTTAGAAATGAGTAGTAACTAGTAAGTAAGCTTAAGGCCATCGTAGCTATAGCTTTATAGTTTGCCTTAGTTTGTATGTATTTTTAAGTGCATTCAAACTGTTTATAAATAAATAAATAAATAATTCATTAATAAACATTTCCACAAGTAACATTTAGACTGTCAATTCATGGCTAACACTGCTTCGAAAAAAAATATTGATTCATATAAAAAGATTCCGCGGTTTTTTGCCACTAGATGGTGTTGGTGTCCATAGATCTGGCAACACTAATCTGATTGTGCATAACGAACACGTGTTTGAAAGGTGACATTTCAGTCTACAATTTTTGTGAAGCTGTGTAATTCGTTGATCTTGTTCAAAGTAGTACTGATTTGAATATGGGTGAAATATCTTTTCTATGCAAATTAATAATTTCTATTTATTTAATTTGTAATTTCAAATCTTTTTAGTTTATAAATTTTTTATTGGTTCTTATTCTCTGCGGTGTTACTTAAATACTGCCATCACTTTTAAAAAACATGAGTTAAGTCTTTTGCATTTTGCGCACTAAAAAAATGATCATGAAAGACAAAGGATTCTTAGTCACACCCTTAGGTAGTCCGCGAACGAGTTAAGCGGGCCATGAACGAACGACTCGATTGATTTTTGCATGTGAAAAGTTTTGCGCGTGTAAAAAAATTAAGGTATGGGACACCGTACCTTAACTCCTCCCCTTGTAAGATCAATAGCCCCGATTGTTAAAAGGTTGGAAGATCATTAGCACTACAAAATCTTCGCGCAGATTCGTTAATATCCGAGTTGGATTTAAATCTATTTTTGTAAATTGATTTAAAAGAATGGTACCAGAATATAATTCTTCAACTTTAGGTACGTGCTGATTATTTATAAGAGTGCAATTATGATTCTTGCTTTTTAAAAGTGATGGTATACAATTAGTTTTGCTTATATCTATTAAATTTTCATTATTACAAATACACAATTTATTAAATTGGGAACAGTTATTTCTAATTTCAAAAATATTATTCTTACATCTAATTACATTTTCTGAATTTATTTTTATAATTGTTTTATTTTGTTTCACAGGTTTAATTAATATTTGTTCGCAATTTGTTCGGTCAATAGTTGGCAAGTTAATTATATAAATTAATGGTGAATGATCAGTAGCTATTTTAATTGTAGCGAATCCTAACGCTTCTTCTAAATTGCTATAGGGAAATTCTTCAAGGTCCCGGAATTCCTTGACCTCGTCAATTTCTTTTTCTGAAAGTATGAATGAATTTATCACACCTGCCTTCGCCCATTGTAAAGCATATTCTATGTTGGTTACTTCTGTCTTTAAAATATTAATTCTTGTCCTAATAGAATCTTCTAATGTCCTTTGGACCTCTCCTAAAAATTGAACTGTTTTTATAATTTTGTTTGTTGTGTTGGTCAGTAGGTTAATCCTCTCAATTGTATTCTGATTAATTATCTTTTGTCGTTCATTGTTTCTTAGTATTTTTTCCTGAATTTCGCTGATCAAATTGTCAATAGTTCGTTCATAGTCGCCCAGTTCTACAATGTGAATGAGTTTAAAATTTCCGTTCTGTAGTCTTGCTTGTCCCAGATGAATTGTTATTAACTGCGAGTTTGTATAGTCCAATATTTGGACTTCTGTTTTGCAGATTGCAAACAATGTAAAAACAATATAAAAAGAGTCATGTTCTAAAACGGAAAAAAAAAAATAATATATTTATATTATTTAGTTAGCTCTTAATATTATTTTTATGAATTATTCTGTCGCGAAATTTAATTCTTATTTTATTACCTAAGTCCTCTTTAACTTCCTGTTTCTTAAATCGCGGCAATAATTTATTTCTCTGACCTATAATTTTTTCATATACCGTGTCACCTGCCTTATAGGTTTTTACTTGATTAATATTATTTCTTAATAACATTTTTTCTTGAGCTTTTTTCAGAGTTTCTACTAAGTTGTGTGGTACCTTATTAAGAAAAATATCTGCGGGTTTATTTTGTGTAACTGAATGGATTGTTTGATTATATTGTTGAGCTGCTTTATAGAAAGTTTCTTTATCTCCCAACAATTGAAATTCTTCTTTGATACATCTTGCTATCTCTATTAAAGTGGAATGGACTCTTTCCACTTGACCATTCGTTGTGCTATGACGTGGCGTACAATAATAAATTTGAATTCCTAATCTTTGCACTAGGGATTTAAATTGAGCAGAGGAAAAACCTGGCTCATTATCGAGCGTAATCTTCTTTGCATTCGGAAAAACCTGCAGTACCTCTAAAATTTTTTCACCTAGGTTAGTTTTATCTTCAATATATTTTATGATTAAAAATTTGGAATACGAGTCAATGCAAGTTATAAACTTTAAATCTTCCGCATAAAAAATATCTATATTCAGGTACTCCCCCTCCTTGTTAGGAATCGGAGCCTCTCCGATTGGGACTGTCTGTGGATGTCTGTTATATTTATTCTTATTGCATATAGCGCAGTTCCTTATGTATTCTTTAAAATGGTCTGCCATTTTTGGCCAATAGTACTGCTTATAAACCTGTTTGTGATTTTCTCTGCAGCTTCGATGAGCTCGGGAATGTGTATCTTGTATTATGCTCTGTTGGTCGTCAACGTTTGCTATGTCTATAGGAAATATACTGGTATATACAAATTTATTAAAAATTACCCCTTTTATGGTTTCTTTAAAATCATAGAGATCTTCTTGCGTACAATGTATTGCCGTAACCAAATTTGGTTTAATGAATTCTAAAAGGATGGTTTTGAGATTTTCTCTAGTATCGTATTCGATAATATGTCTAGTCCTTGCAAAATTTATTATTGTTTGGTGCATTGAAAAATTTGCCTTGCTTAACAAAATTTGTTGCTTAAACTCGTTTAAAGGTTTTGAAATTTCCGGAATGTTAAAATCATCGCTGCTTTCAGCAGAATGTTGGGTATCATGTAATGATTCCTCGTCTGAAATATTGTTCAAGTATTGTCGTGAAAGCGCATCGGCTACCACGTTGGTAACACCTGGTTTATAGACCATTTTCGGCGAAAACTCCTCTATAAAAGAGCGCCATCTCTTAATTTTTGCGTTCGGGTTTCGTGTAGACACTGCAAATGTCAATGGTTGATGGTCAGTATGAATTTCTAGATTGGAACTGCCATATAAGTAGTTTCTTAAATTTTTCAGTGCCCAAACAATGGCATAAAGTTCTTTTTCATTCGTTGCGTAGTTCTGTTCTGTGGAATTTAAAGTTTTTGATATAAATGTAATAGGCTTGCCATCTTGGCTGAGTACAGCACCTACTGCTTCATTAGAGGCATCAGTGGTAAGTACGAATTTTTTGTTGAAGTCAGGCTGAGCTAACTCAATTTGTTCAGAAAGTAATTTTTTTAGTTTTTCAAAAGTAAGGGCGCCCTGTTGGTCTATATTTATTTCTATTTTCTTGGACATATGTTGTGATACCTTTCCATTTTCTCCGGATAAATACTTTGTCAGTGGTTTCGCAATGTTTGCGTAATTCTTTATAAACTTTCGGTAATATCCTATCATTCCAAGGAAGCTGCGAAGTTGTCTTAGTGTTTTAGGCAAAGGATAGTCGTTTATAGTCTCTATTTTTTTAGGGTTAGTTTTGATTATGTTGTGAGCCACTACGTAACCCAAAAATTCAACCTCTTTTTCATAAAATTTGGATTTTTCCAATGAAATTTTCATATTGGATTCTTTAAGTTTATTTATTATAGTATTCAAATGTTCATGGTGTTCTCCTAGAGTTGTCGAATAGACGATTATGTCATCTATGTAGACATGACATATTTTTCCTATAAATTCGCGTAAAATATTATCCATAGCTCGCTGAAAAATACTTGGACTGTTTTTAAGTCCGAAGGGTAACCTCATAAATTCATATTTCCCGTTGTTAACGGAAAAAGCAGTTTTTTCAATGTCCTGTTCTTTCATGAGAATCTGATGGAATCCAGATTCCAAATCTATTGTAGAGAAATATTTTGCAGTCCCTAAATTTGACAAAATTACATTGCAATCGGGAATTGGGTATTTATCGGAAATTGTCTGTTCATTTAATTTTTTGTAGTCGATAACCATACGCATTTTTTGCGTACCATTTTCATTTGTTCCCTTTTTTGGGACAACCCATATCGGGGAATTATAAGGACTTTTGCTTGGACGAATTATACCGTCCTCTAATAATTTTTTTACTTCATCATTTACGAAACAATTTGCAGAAAGTGGGTAAGGGTACTGCTTGCTCCATATTGGCGCTTCAGCAATTGTTCGAATTTCTGCCCGAATGTCCGTCCTAAACGGTAAATTCATATTTATGTTTGAATGTAATTTTTCTATATTTTTGACAACGTTTTCTCGCAAAACGTTTAATGATTCTTTACTTTCATCAAAAATTTTCTCATTTCTCATTTTATTTAAAACATTTTCTTTAAAATGCTTATTATTATTTTTTCCTGTATTTTCACCCTTATAAATTGAATCTGGTGACTCAAAACTTATAATTTTTTCGCAGTGTTTACCGCAAATTAACGTTCCCTCTTTAAAGTTTAAGATTATATTTGCTTTTCTCATAAAATTGTAACCTATGAGAATGTCCGCTTCTAAATTAGGTATTTCATAAAATCGTTCTTTGTATCCGAAAATACTTGCTTCATAAAAATATTCAATGATGGTATAACCATTTATGGTTCTTACCCTCTTCTTAATTACTAACTCCTTTTTGTTCGTAAGAACTCCAGGACTACAATAGCAGCTCGTTGCGCCACTATCAATTAAAATTCGGCATTTTCTTCCTGTTGAGGCTGTCCTAATAATGTAGGGCAGTCCGATTCTTGTCCTAAAAAAGACTCCTCACTCAAGTTATTAATTCTTTGTGCCTTATTTTGTTGCTGGTGGCTAACTTGGCCACTACCTGTCAATTGACGTTTCACTCCATGTTGAAAATTATTGTTAAATTGTCTCGGTTGGAACGGTTGGGAATTATTACTACGGTAAAAAGGTCTTTCCTGTCCAAAATTTCTTGTATTATTATGATTAAAAGTCGGTGGTGGTTTAGCAACAACATTTACCGAACTACCAAGCTCCATTGGCTCTGGTTTTTGACGATTAAAAAAATTTTGATTTCTTTGATTGCGATCAGGAAAACGTAAAGAGTTTTGAATTTTAAAGTTATTATGAGCATTGGGTTTATTAAAGTGAAGTGCGAAGTTAGCGCGTATTTTATTGGCTTCCAGTTCTTGAGCCTTTGCCAATGCGTCTGGCAAACTATTTGGCGAAACAGAAAATAATATATCATTTAAAGGAGAATGTAATCCTGTCATAAATACCCTTAGTGCGTATTGTCTGTTCCTATTATTCAATTCCTTGGTCAGTTCAGAATTTGTTCCGTGTGTCATTATTGTCTTGTTAATTAAGTCAGTTAGTTTTTTGTTAACCTCATTGTAGTAAGTCATTATTGATTGTGGCCCCTGTCGCATTACACTCAACTCTTGTTCGATTAGATGCAAAGGCCGTTTATCGGCGTAGGCGAAGTCTAAACGGCTAATAATAGCGTCGAAATTCAATACAGTCCCATGGTTGGTCAACGTGTCATTTGCCTCATCAACGACTTTATTCCTAAGTATTGTCAAAGCGGAATAGTAACGCTTACTTCCCCTAGCATACAATTTCATAGAATGAGTGGCGGCCTCACGCCAGCTAACATACGAAGTTCTGCCGTCAAAGGTTGGCATAGACTTGATGACGTCCAGCGGCTCGTCACATCGTACAGTAATTCTTACCTCTTCCTCTTCAAACTCACTTACTGTGTCAGACGCGGTTAATTTACCTAAAACTTTTGTCAATTCTTCTATCTTAGATAACAGTGGTCCTGTCTGCTCGTCTATTAAAGCTTTTACTTGATCTGGAGTGGCCATTTTATTGATTAAATTGGTATTTAAGGACCCGAACAAATGCGACAATTGATCAATTTCTGAATCCAGTTTTATTTTGTAACAATATTTTTTTTTTTTTTTAAATTTTAAATTTTATAACAAACTTATAATTAAACTAAATGGCTTACAAAAAGGGTGGGTTGAATATGAATAAGGGTAGGTTAAAGCTGGTGGTGAATTAAGTTTAAAGCTGACCCAGTTCCAATTCGTACTGGGGTGTTGCTGCCAAGGCGTGGGCAGTTTATCTCTTTCTTCTTTGTAGAAAAATGTTTTTTTTTAAAAATTTTAAATTCAGTTCTTATTGGCACATTAAAAAATTTTTGTTTGAAAAATTTATATTTTATTTAGGTGAATTTTTTGCTATTGTCGCTTAAAAGTTTAATTTGTTTGTAAATTAGTTTGATGGGTTTACTCAGAATTTAAAAAATTTTGTTAATTGTTGTCACTTAGGGTTTTTTTTATTTAGTTTTTAGTTTTTTTTTTGTTGTTTTTCTTGTGCCACTCACTTTTTGTTAGTTATTGCCACCTTTTATTTTTCTAAAGTCACTTAGTTTTTTCTTAACAAAATTATTTAGATTGTCAAAATGTTTGTTTGTTCTAAAAAAATATTTAAATTTTGTAAAATTGTCAAAAATGTTTTTTGTTTTATTTTCTTCTTAATATAAGAATACTTTTCTATTGTTTTTTCACTATTTTTCTCCTTTTATAAGGATACTTTTTAATTGGTTTTTTTTCACTGTTTTTTTTTCTCCCTTTATAAGGATACTTTTATTTTTTGTTTGGCGGATACGCGACCGAGTCCTTACTTGTTTTTTTTTAGAACGTTATACGGCAGCTATCCCGGTTGAGCCCCCAATTAATAATTTCTATTTATTTAATTTGTAATTTCAAATCTTTTTAGTTTATAAATTTTTTATTGGTTCTTATTCTCTGCGGTGTTACTTAAATACTGCCATCACTTTTAAAAAACATGAGTTAAGTCTTTTGCATTTTGCGCACTAAAAAAATGATCATGAAAGACAAAGGATTCTTAGTCACACCCTTAGGTAGTCCGCGAACGAGTTAAGCGGGCCATGAACGAACGACTCGATTGATTTTTGCGTGTGAAAAGTTTTGCGCGTGTAAAAAAATTAAGGTATGGGACACCGTACCTTAACTTGTATATAAAAACGAACCCAAAAAAATAGTATGACACCGGAAAACTCGAGAACTGCTGGACCAATTTTGTTGATTTTTTTGTTTGTTGTACTCATGGTCAGGTTCTTAGCTACATTTGGAACCAATAAGTGGCGCTGTTTTCCAGATACAGATAGTTTTATGTAATTTTGTCATTTGGCGCAAAATATACTGAACCGATTTTATTGATTTTTTTTAAAGAACAAATCAATTTTAAAGTTGCTTAGGTTAAAATAGAATACATATTAAAATATATTGTTCATTCAGGTAAATTATCAATTACACATTTTACAATAAAGCTTTTTAGAAGAAACACCCAATTAACGCATAGGGGGTGTAGCAACGCACGCCGGGTAGAGCTAGTTTACTATAAAAAAGCAAAAACATGCCGACAAATTTGTGAAGTTTACGGTGAATTGACATCCTCATCTAAGGGCTTCATGCCAGTTCACATGGCTGCCAAGCGGTGTATGTCATTTAATCGGTTTGATATTCATTCGAATGATGACGACGAAGAAACATTGTCAGCATCTGAAATGAAGGCACATCTACCAAGTTCCGTCTCCTCATTTGCGTCTGAATATCCAGCTGCTGTATTTCAGGGTCCACCAAAGAGGCATCCGAAGCCTCCACCATTGGTGGTCGATTGCTCTGGGTATTAATGGTTAATTCACTGTCTTATGCGGAAGTTGCAAATGGTAATAAGTCTTTACTAAGTGATAAACTACAAAAGCAGCAGAAACCACATAAGGTTAAGATTCTGCAACATCAACTTAGACAACAGCAGCCATTACAACATCTACCATAGCAGCAACAGCAATCAGAACAAATCCCAGTTCTACAGTGGTCATCCAGTCATACCAGTAAAGTAATCAAGAGATGCAATACTCGTCCCATCTCCAGCAAATTATTGTACAACTGGAGAATGTGACGCCAAACAACAAATAGGCTTGAGCATTGGTGTCTGAAACGCCAATGGAATCTCTCCTCAAGCAAACGAACTAGAACTGTTTATTCATATTGTAAGAATCACATCGATGTCATGCCCCTCAATGAGACGCACGTTGCAGATCATATTATAAGCTTCATGGCTACTCTCTTTACACGGCAAATCACCCTGATGACAACCGCATGAGAAGAGGGGCTGCTGTTCTTATCAGAGCTACCATAAAACACTATCCGAAAATTCCCTTTCGTACTGATACATTGCAATCTGCCATTATTGCAGTCTCTACTATACATGGATTCTAGCTGCAATCTATTATCCACCAAATCATTCACTATTGGGAAGGCAGTACAGAGACTTCTTTAGTATCCTTGCCATAGGTTCCTTCCTGCTGAAGACTGGAACTCAAAATATCAATTATGGGGTTCCAGGAGATCTACCCCGAGAGGCAAGATCATACATGAGTTAATAGTAACTACCCCTTATCAGGTGCTGGCGACGGCCTCACCAACTCATTATCCGTACAATGGCGAGTTCCAGATGCTCTTGACTTTGCAGTATATAAAGGAGGTCATTCCAACTGTCTCACCATTTCCGAATGTCGGGATATGAGTTCAAATCATATTCCCCTCATCATTGACGCCACAACTACTCCGATAGAATACGCAGCAAAGCTCCGAGTTTTGCCATATAATGCGTGCATCTCCATGTTCAGGAGTAAAGTGGAGCAGAAACTTAATCTTAACATTGAACTTCTTGGGCCTGAGGACATGGATTATGCGGCTCAGCTACTTAATCGTTGCATCTACGAAGCTGCTGAAAGAGTCGCTATAGTTCATACTCGACTCAGCCAGCCCGCTTTTAAAAGCAGTGGTTGAATTTAGTTATTCTAAAACGCAGATTTGCAACGTCGATTTATGCGTAGTAGACGTGAAGACGATAGATTTGCTAATCTATGAAATGTCATAAGACAAGCACATAGCGACTTCTTCTATACTTTATTACGTAATGCTGATCCAAATAAATAGGTGGGATTCAATTTATGGAAGGCGATTCGTTTTGTTAAACGACAGCCTCTGAGACAAATCCCAATAATGAATGCCAACAACTCTTGGTGCAATACTGATCTGGAAAAAGCGTTTTGCTGGTGAGCTTGTTAACTGTTTCAGTCCACTGAATCTTGCTGATAAGAGAGACGTCTTGTAAACTAAGAACTTCTTGGATGAGTCTTGCCAACCTACGGCACACTATTCTGTCATTTCGCCCAACGAAGGGCGCATTGGAGCCAAAAAGTTAAATAAGAAGAAGTGCCCCGGCTATGATGGAATTAACGGCAGAATTGCTAAGGATCTCCCCACTAAGGGTATCCAGTTTCTCACGCCGATTTTCAATAGCACGCTACGGTTTCACCACTTCCCCTCTCAGTGGAAGTGTGCTGAGATCGTTATGCTGTTGAAACCTTGTAAACCGGAAAATCGAGTTGAATCGTGTAGACAGATAAGTTTGTTGCCCACGTTTACCAAAATATTTGAAAGAATATTTCTGGCTAAGTTGATGACAGCATCAGGTGTCCAAAGAGCTATCCCTGATCATCAATTTGGTTTCAGGAAACAACATGGTATTCCGGAGCAGGTTCACCGTGTCATCACTCATATCCTTACAGCATTTGAAGACAAAAAATACAGCTCCGCAGTCTTCTTAGATGTACAACAGGCTTTTGACAAAGTGTGGATCGATGGTCTGTTGTACAAATCAAAGCTGGTCCTCCTAACTCCGCAATATCTACTTCTGCAGTCATACCGACTCGCTCGCACTTTTTATGTAGCAGTAAAACATGCCAAATCCATCATCCGTAACATTGCAGCTGGTGTTCCGCAAGGTAGTGTACTAGAACCAGTGCTGTAAACTGCGGATATGCCCACTCTTGGCGGCAACAACTCTCTACTTGCTACCTATGCGGATGATACACTGTAATTTGCAACAACAGCTCCATTGGTGTGGCTACGACTGAAGTGCAAAATTATTATACCTCAATCACTTTTCTCAATGGCCAAAAAGGTGAGATAGTGGCATTAACTGGGGTAAATCTACCCATTGCTATTTCACACTCAGGCGTGGTGTTTGTCCTTCAGTTTTGCTTTACAACACTGCCATTACGCAAATTGACCGTCTTAAATACATATGTATGAATGACTCTCGACAAGCGACTTACCTGGAAGACACACATCTCATCCACTACTGCAGCTTGCACCAAATGATAGTTCAATATTTAAAAGCGTTTAAGTTTGGTATTTTACTTGGATTTACTGTCTACTCTATAGATGTACCTGGAGACATAAAAAATAGCTTTCTGTATAAGTTTTCAACAGTGTTGAACAACTACTGAGCGCTCAGAAGTCGAGAGATGTTGGTGTTTATGCGTTAGGGCTGTAGCTTTACAATGGTAGATTGTTTACCCAGGTATCACAAAGTTGTGCGTATAAATTTGCAACGTACCATTCTTCTGTAGAGGAAAAGGTATATAAAGATTGTATAAATTTGTACTGCTGCTAATTTTGTAACCCTTGAAGATTGTAGATTGCATCTTAAATAGGCTTTTTACTAATTATGCTTACTTTGGGGAAACCGAACGGAAGGAAATCACGAAATATATTCTTTTCGACATGCTTATCTGTTCCATATAAATTCTAAGATGTGCGACACACATCGTTTTAGTGTTCCAAAGAATACCAAAAGGAACCCTATTTGCAGAGACTTCGTTGTCCATCCACCCGTCCGTCTGTCGTCGGGTTATATCTCGTGAACAGTAATAGCTAAAGAGTTGAAATTTTCACAGAACGTGTAATTCTATCCGGGCATCAAGAAACACTAAACCTCAAATATTTTCAAAAATTTAAAGACATCCCAATACAAGAATCGATTTGTTTCTTATGGGAGCCGTACGATCCAGTAATTCCATAATCTTGAAATTGGTCGGTGGCTGTGGATCAAAAACTTATTGTGTCAAATTTTCAGTTTGATCGGACCACTAGGGAGGGAACCTCCCATGCAAGCCCAGCATTAATTTTTGTTTGTTGTCTTCACTATGGAACAGAAATTTAGACACTATAAGTTTTTAATATAGGCGCGGTACATTTGTTGGAATCAGTCAAAACGGAGCACTAGAGGGAGTATCTCCAATACAAACCCCCATCTGGTTCGGAACTCTCCGTGTACGAGTCTGACTCGCACTTGGCGGATTTTTATTTGTATTCTGTCGTTCACAGGATATAACAGTGCAAGACAACACACAGACAGTGTATGCAATTGTGTAAGTCATAACGAAACAAAGAGTGCAATTGAAATGAATATGAGCTCCAAAAATGAACAGCAACAATAAAAACGAAATATAACAAAGAAATGATAATGAGCACAATTAGGCAAACAACACTAATCCAAACATCAATTTTACAACAAAAACATAAATTTGTTTGATTTTTTTATTCATATGAAATGGTAATGAAGCAAAAACTTTAACAAAACAAGAACTATTTATAATATATTTTTCACATTCCCCTAGAATGGTTTGTACGTTTTTTAGGTCAATGGCTGAATATTGTGACCATCCTGAAAATACAACTGCTAATATTTGTATGACTTCGTCGATATAACGATGCAATTCAGACTGATGTTGCAGTTATTTTTAGAAGCCTTTTGAGAGAGGTATGGATGTTTTTCCGAAATTTTCGCGAGAACTTCATAATATTTCTGTTTTGGACTCTTCATTAGATCCGTCGGTTGGTATGTAAATATGTCACATAACATTGCTTCTACTTTTAATTCTCATGCTCCTCGAAACAAAGTTACTATGTTACAGTATAGATGTTATCGTCTTACTATTCGTAAAGATTTTAGTCTTCTGCATTCTTCCCAAAAATTATTCCTTCAATATTCCGTAAAGTTGATGCTATTATTTATACAATTAAATTTTAAAAACGTAGCCTCCCTCATGCACATATGTTTTTGACTTTGGAAAATTATGATAGAGTTGATAGTATTGAAATTATTGATAAAATTGTTTCTGTTGAAATTCCTGAGTATGAACTCATACAAAATTACATAACTTAGTTATATGATTCATGGTCCCTGTGGTGTTCTTAATCCTAATTCAGTGTGCATGCGAGAAGGAAATCAAACATTTTCTTAAAGATTTCTTAGTGTGAATGGTTGTCCAGTATTTCGACGTCCTGATTATGGTGTTTCTATTGATGTTCGTGCGCATAGTGTTTATAATAGATTTGTGGTCCCATTGTCATTTGAATTTTGAAGTTTGCACTCTTAAGAGTGTCAGATACATTTACAAGTATGTTGTAAAGCAAAAAAGTGGACTGTTAGATAATGTGGGGCAGAGAAAGTTATTTCTTGAATTCCATTTACGGTTACTTCTATTACACATTCGTGGTGCTAAGCCTCTTGAGTATTTACGATTCTATAATGGGGTTGTATATCCAACTTTTGTGGAAGCATGCGGGTATTTCATCGAATAACAACGAATGGCGTGATTGTTCAAATGAAGTAAAACAAACTAATTCTCCAAGATAATTGTCAGAGTTATTTGTGTGTATTTGTAGTTTGAATGTTCCAGCGAATGTGTTAGTTTTATGGAATGAATTCAAAGATGATATGAGTGAAGAGATTCTTATAGACTACAGTCAGGTCATTTCTTATAATCGATGATATTCTTCAGACTCATAATACTTCATGCAAGAACTTGGTCTTCCAATCCCTGTTTATTTCCCTGTTAATTCTGTTTTCAGTGATAGCACTAACTACGTTGAAGAAGAAAATATTTTTGAAGATATTTTTAATAGCGCTAATGATGAACAACGTAATATTATAGATAGTGTTTACGAGAAGTTTTGAATCATGATACTGGTAGCAATGTTTTCGTTTCACGCCTCATGCAGGCTGTAGGAAAACTTATGTCCACACAGCAATCATTCGTAAATTAAATTCATTAAATCTTCGTTTTTTACCCACAACTTTCAGCGGCATCGCTTCTACTCTCTTGATCGGTGGGAGGACATTACACAATGTGACCAAATTACCAATTCCATTATTAAAAAATTCAGTTTCAAATATCAGTCCAGTAGTCAAGGTAGATTCCTCAATTCTGCCACACTGATTATAATCGATGAAATTTCAATGTGTATTCTTTATGCTGTGAAATGAATTGATAGATTGCTGAAGGACTTGAGTTTGGGAGAGAATAGAGACAAATTATTTGGGGGGGAAAACAATTTTGTTATGCGGTGATTTTAGGCAATTCCTGCCAGTTGATCCTCATGATTCACGTGTTACCCTCATAGAAAATTGTATTACATCGTGGTCTGAATTTCGAAACTTTCATCATGTCACTTTAACTCGAAAAGTGAGGGCTCTTCCTCATGAAATTCAATTTGTTCCGTTTCTTATATCATTTGGTAACGATGAAATGGAAGCTTTTCCTCAGTTCAGTTCGGATATCGTTGAAATACCGAACAATTTAATTTGTGATCCTGTAAATATCATCAATGATATATTTGGAAATATTTCGGAAACTATTTTATCTACTGACATTTTGACTTCAGTTATTTTGGTTCCAGAAAATGATGGCTGTTCATTTATAAATTTAGAAGTCTTAAAACAAATGCCCGGAGAGGAGCAGGCTTACTACAGTTTTGATAAAATTGTCAGCGATGATGCACGTGAACATTATAATTTTCCTATTGAGTTTTTGAATACTGTGTCAGTTAGTGGTCTGCCTCTCCATAAATTGATTTTAAAAGAAAACTGTATTGTATATATCGCATATGAAGCGAGCATCATGGGGGAAGACGATGTAACTCTCTCTACGGACTTGATTAACATAATGTCGGAGAAACTCCAGCTGATTGAAACATGTAACAAGAGCTGTTACATAAGAAAACAAATAAATATACTTAATATAATTCGACCAGTCTGGAATTTTCAGATGAGAAGCGTTTTATTGATGGCCCATCAAAATCCGGTGCTTTAGAATCAGGCACAGCAAAGAATCAAGTAAAAAAGATCATACTTTGATTTTGGAATCTTCGATTAGTGATGTATCGAATAGTGAAGTACGTCGCTGTAGATTTGTCCAGCCAACACGGAGAAATCCCACCGGAAGTTTTCACCCATCCAAACAATCCAATTTAATATCGGCAACAACAGATGCGATCAGCTCACTTAAAATATCAAAACAAGTGAGGTGACAGCATCCAAACCCAATAACTACATATGATCTCCACATATGTAGAAGTCCCTGAAATAAATTGTAATAATAAAATTAAATTTTCTGAATTTATTCAACACTTAATCGTGGACCATAAAACTTTGACTATGACTCGTATTACCGCAGGAGAGTGCAGAAATGTATTCGTTAATGCAACTATTGTTCGGCTAAATCGAAAAAAACCGACCTACAGACGTCACATTCACTTTTATGACATTATGGGCTATGCTCCATGGGATGCCGAAGACCAAAAACGCAAATCAAATACCGATATTGTTTTATTAATTTGGGTAATGTGTATAATAGGAAATACCACTGAAGGTAAGTATTACCGTTTGGCCTATAGGGGCGTTACCCCGGAAAAACATTTTGTTTTGATGGAGATGTTTTAAGCTTTCGAACACCGCCGACTACAGAAAATCTTATAAAAAGTGGAAATTTAATTTTACTTACTTCAGATTAAATTTTATATTTAACAAATGGCGGAAATGAGTTAATTGCAATGCAACTTATAGTTGAATAACAAGAACTCAACAATTGCCATTTAAATTACTCTGTAATTATCATGTTTACTTCCTTAATCAAAATTTAAAATTTGTTTATATATTAATAATTAATTTCATACATGGTGACTTCATAATAATATCTTTTTTTAACGCTACTTTATATACATACTATGTATAAATTGCGACATTGTCCATTTTTAATATGTAGATCTGATTCCATTTTGGTATAAAACTTTAAACCAGATATCTGCATCGCATGTAAAGTTCTAAGCATTTTAATTATTCAATGATTGTAATTGCACCAATTAAAATTAAAATTTGATAATCAATTGTTAGTTTACTATTGCATACTTTCTGGGGCGACCATTGAGAAAGTTAATATGGTAGAAAACATGAATATATACATTGTTGTTACAAATATCAGGCAGAGTAAATGAAGTAGGTAAAGTCGCGTCACGGCACAATTTGAGAGACAGATCAGTGTAAATCCAACGGAGGGCGTTTGTGGTGTACAGTATTTAAAAAATAGCATTGTTAATGGTCCAAAGAAACACGATAATTTCATACTATTTATGTAGGTTTATATATTTTTTTTATAATTTTGCCTATAAATCTATAAAGCAGCTATAAAAACCAATTGGATGTGTGTTATACAGCTATGAAGAACAGCTAATAACCAAATAATTAAAACTAACCCGGACAATTGTCTGTACAGAATGGTACATAAGGAACGAAGATTTTCATAGGGACCTGAATACACCAACCAAATTAATGGTCTACTTTTAAACTCATAAAAACACGTAGAGTTTAACATAAAAAACAGTTTATAAACTTAATATTAAGACCAATAAAATATAATCAAAGTCGAAATATTAGATACATAATTTTGCTAACATAAAAAGAAAACATATATATGAAAAGACAAATACAAGTATCACCTATTAGAATGCATATTAGTTTAGACATCCCACCTTATTCAGTACTCTGAAATGTACTAGGTGTCGACATAAAGTAAAAGGGCTTTGAGAAAGAACAAAAAAAAAAAAAAAAAAGAAGTGTCATGGGACAGTTCTGTTGGTGCAGAGCAAATGTCTCCAATACTTGGCCTTCTTAACATTGATTCGGTATTACTTCTAATGACTTTATTCATATTTGGGGCAACGTTGCTGACTATGGTATAACCCTTTTTTATACTCTTCACGGAGTGAATAGTATTATAAGTTTGTCATGAAAGTTTGTAACAGGCAGAAGGAGACAAAAAAAAAACATACAAAGTATATATATTCTTGATCAGCTCGATTAGACAAATTAATTAAGCCACTACGGGGGGTACCTCCCATACAAACCACCCATTTGAAACATTTTCGTTTTTTGTCCTATCGAACTGAAACTTGGACACTATCAGTTTCCAATACATGCGCAACACATTTGTCGGAACCACCCAAAGTGGACTACTAGGGGGTACCTCCCATACAAACCACCTATTTGAATTCATGTTCTTATTAGAAAAACTTTTTTTTTTTTGTCCTATCAAACTGAAACTTGGACTCTATCAGTTTCAAAGATAGGCCCAGGACATTTGTCAGAACCACCCAAATGGGACCACTAGGGGGGTACCACCCATACAAACCAGCCATTTGAATTAATGTTGTTATTAAAAAAACTTTTTTGTTTTTTGTCCTATCGAACTGAAACTTGGATACTATCAGTTTCCAAGATAGCCCCAAGACATATGTCAGAACCAGCTGAATCGGACCACTACGGGGTTATCTTCCATACAAACCACCTATTTGAATTCATGTTCTTATTAGAAAAACTTTTTTTTTTTGTCCTATCAAACTGAAACTTGGACTCTATCAGTTTCAAAGATAGGCCCAGGACATTTGTCAGAACCACCCAAATGGGACCACTAGGGGGGTACCACCCATACAAACCAGCCATTTGAATTAATGTTGTTATTAAAAAAACTTTTTTGTTTTTTGTCCTATCGAACTGAAACTTGGATACTATCAGTTTCCAAGATAGCCCCAAGACATATGTCAGAACCAGCTGAATCGGACCACTACGGGGTTATCTTCCATACAAACCACCTATTTGAATTCATGTTCTTATTAGAAAAACTTTTTTGTTTTTTGTCCTATCGAACTGAAACCTTCTTTCTAGTTTTTTTTATAAAATGCTACTCCTCCAGCACGAACACCTGGTCACTTATACTGTACTAGAGTAGCCGGCCCGCATCAAATGCTTGAATTATTTCATTTTCGCTCCCCACTAAATTTTTTTTTTGTTTTTAAATTTTTTTTTTTTTTAGTTAAACGGACAAACGCCAAAATTCCAGTGACTTTCCATATGAAGAACAATGCACACCTCCCTGGCCTGTTCACAGTGTTATTTTATTATAGACTCCTTTAGTTTATTCAAAACAGTCTGTAGTACATTGCGCTGCACTTCAAATACTCTAAAAAAGCTCAGACGGTTCGAATAAATTGATTTAAAAATTAACATATTGTATTAACACCGACGATTTGATTCAGTTTAAAATACTCGTATATCTCTAAGTTCGTTTTAGCAATTTTCTCAACAACTGCGCCACATATCGGATCTTAACCAACCATACACATACACAAAATTTCATTGCAATCAAACTAACGGTATGGCCACGCATAAGGCTCGAACAAATAAGAATACTTAGATTTGCTAAATACATTTAGGATCATATTTAGAGCCATTGTTTGCTTATTAATCTATGACTTTTCGCAGTCACTGCAGTTAACGGAGCCATATATTGTATAATTATTGGTGCAAAAATCGACTAATATTTTGTCATTTTATTGGGAATTGCTAAGAAAAAGACTTATGGTTGATGAGAGGGAAAAGGCTGAAATTTTTTTTTTTTTTTTTTTTTGTGCGTTCTTTATTATTTATTGCATCACTTTGAATACAACACAAAGCCTAACAATAATTGAGAAATCTTAAAAGCTAATGATGTTTTAAAAGTTTCTATAGTGGTGAGCTAAAGAAACTTTCCAGTGTTGCGTGGTCCTCCCAGGTTTATGGGGCAGGAAAGTCATTCCGACGAAGGCGCGTGCGACCAACTCATATACGATAGTGATCGAGCTAGTGGATTAGGATGTTCCGAGAGCTTAACAAAATATTTTTGTTTCATTTTGTCCAATTCGGTTTTAATTAGTGGGACGTTAAGGTCTCTGTGGATATTCGCGTTCGAAATGTACCAGGGAGCACCTGTTAAGAAACGAAGTATTTTTGATTGGGCTCTTTGGATGACTTCAACGTTACTTGGGCTTGCATTCCCCCAAAGCTGGGAACCGTATGTCCAGATAGGCTTTATTAAGCTGTTATATAACAGCACCTTTAGATCGAGGCTTAGCCCAGATCTTGGGTTTAAGAGCCAGTGAAGAGACTGGGCTTTTAATTTCATAGAAATTTTTTTGGCTTCTATATGCTTCCGCCAGGTGAGTCGTCTGTCCAAATGTACTCCTAGGTAGGTGACTTCAGTACAGTGTGGTACGGTGGTGTTGTTAAAAGTAATGGACGGACAGTCTCTCTTGTTTAAGGTGAAAGTTACATGCTTGCATTTATCTGGATTGACTTTTATACGCCAATTGTCTAGCCAGTTCGATACCAGTTGTAAATGATCACTTAGCTCTTTCGTCGCTTTTTTGGGGCAGCGAGAGTGACTGATGATTGCAGTGTCATCCGCAAAGGTTGATGTAATAAGGCGGGGATTTAAAGGTATGTCAGCAGTGAAAATGACATATAAAAGCGGACCGAGAACACTGCCTTGTGGGACGCCAGATCGTGTCCAGGCGCTTTCTTTGGGATTAAATTATGAATTGCTGCTCTTATCTCATTTGAATTAGTTTTAAGCACGCTGCAATTAGCCAATGGAGCGCATGGCTGCAAGGGAAGTTGAAACCCGTTTCTTGGCAAGTTTGGTTGAAAGACGGATTTGAGGTGGTTAGCAAAAGTGAAAGCCTTTTCCTCGTCAGATCTCGCCCAGTTTCCACTTTGATCCCGGATGGGGCTGTCAGCTGTTAATGGTGGATTCATGCGGTCTTGTGCTCTCCAAATCGAAAACTTGGTACTCGTTGATGAAAGGTTTTCAATGTAGTGCCTTTGGATTTTGCGATCTTCAGTCTTAAGAGCATTTCTTAACTGTTTTTTAGCAGTTTTGAGTCTTTGCAACGAAGCGGGCGATCGACTGATCTGCCATTCACGTCTTAGCCGGCGTTTTACTGAGACTAGCCGTTCAATTTCCGCACTAGTTAATACGACAGTATTCTTGGAGCCCGGTTGTACATTCGGTGTCGTGGCAACAGCAGCGCTCGCAATGGTTATGTTGAAATGTTCCAGAGACTTGTCAATGTCTGTTCCGGTATCAAGTTTTGGCCTCATACAAATGTGGGTGCTGACGTATTTTTTATACCTAAGCCAATCAGTCTTCCATGAGGTAAGCTTTAGGGAAAGATCACCTTTTGTGGGATGCTCCAGTAAGTGAAAAGTGACTGGAGAATGGTATGAAGATAGCTCGGCATGAGTTTCCGTTGAAATCACACTACGAGAGATATTACGAGTAACTGCAAAGTCAATTAGGTCAGGAATTTTCCTTGGATCCGCTGGCCAATATGTAGGCCTTCCCGGAGAAGCAAAGTTGAGTTTGTTGATTGGATTTATTAATGTGTTGTAGAGCTGTTTTCTTTTAGGATTTGCAAGTCTAGAGCCCCAGTGAGGGTGTTTAGCATTAAAGTCACCTGCCGCAAGAAATTTGGACCCTAGGGTGTCGAAGAACTGCTTGAAGCACGATTCGGAAATCGAAAATCGGGGTGGACAGTAGACGGATGAAAGCGTCAAATTTCGATTTGAAGTTTCGATGACAATCGACGTAGCCTGCATATAGTTTTGCGAGTATGATACCGACTTATAGTGTTTTAGTCGCCTTCTGATGAGTATACCCGTTCCGCCATGTGCTTTGCCATCAGGGTGGTGTGTGGCGTAGAAGGAGTAGCCCGGTATCTCAAATTTATATTTATTTGTAAGGTGCGTTTCAGAGAGCAATAAAACATCAGTTTCTGTCTCGGATAAGTATTTTATGAGCTCAAGTTTGTGTTTCGATACGCCGTTTGCGTTCCAGGAAGTTATTTTGAACGAAGGCATTTTAAGTACAGAGTTTTTGTAAGATTAGATTTTGCGTTTTTAATATCTCTTGAAGCATATTTTGCATTAATAATGTAGTCTGGGACATACATTGTATAAAATTAGCAATCATATTTTCAAGAGAGCTATGTGGTGTGGGTGGTGTTATTTCCTGGGTTATACAATGCTGTGGGACTTCATTCTTCTGTGATTGTTGGAGTGTACGCTTGGTAGTATCTGTTACTTTCTCTGGCACTACGGTGGATATTTGTTGCGAGCCAGGTCGCAGTGCGGATGCGTATGTAATGTTGGGAGTGGTAGTTAGGAAAGTACGTGGATCTTGCATCGTGGCTTTTGTCTCAGGTCGGTTATGGGCAGTTGCAGTTACTTTGCGCTGATTCATTCGGTTTTTCAGTTCTTTAAAAACTGGACAGCCTCTATAATTAGCAGTGTGATTACCCCAGCAGTTACTACATTTTTTTGATGTTGTGTCTGTTTTGTTTGCAGTGCATTTTGAAGACTCGTGTAGGTCACCACACGATACACAGACAGAAGGTAGGGTACAATACGATTTCGTGTGCCCAAATTCCTGACAGTTTGTACACTGCACAGGGTCTTTGCGCTTGTGAGGTTCCTCTACAGTGATTCTGCGGTGAAGCAAGTATTGTAAGTTGTATATTGGGTGAATGTTGTTTCTTTTTTCTGGTTTATTCACATGAGAGAGCTCGACCTTGAACATTGGCTGGGGGATTTTGCTTCTGTTCAAGATGTTGATCACAACCCTAGTTGGGAACCCTTTTTCCTCAAGAGCACTTTTAATTTCATTAGTGTCAACTCCAGCTTCTATTCCTTTTATAACCACTATCAGCCCTTTACTACTCTTAAGTTGGTACGTATAGTAGTTTTTGTTGGCATCACTGAGGAATTTCGAAACTATCCTGTAATTGTTCTCAGTGTAGATTTGCAGTTTAGTTTCATGTACTTTGCCTTTGGTTAACGGAACAATGTGAAAATTGTTGTTGCCGATAAGTTGCGCTACCTGTGATACAAGATTGTTTGAACTGCGCTCGCGAATGTAAATTGGGGGAGGCTTGGTTTGCTTGACTGCTGGGGCCTCTTCTACGTCGATGGGATCATTATCGCTGCTAAGAGCTTCAAATCTGTTTCCTTTCAACACGTTGGGCTCATTGGTTGGGGTAGAAGAGGTATTCGATCTCTTAGATTTGTTTCCAGAGTTAGGTTTTTGCGGACTGAGTTTCCGTTTAATCTGCACATAGCGATCAATTCCAGTCTGTACTGCCGAACCTTTTGATTTTGCGGTCTCCTTCTTGTGCGGGATAACTGTTTCCGTTATTTTACTGCCGACAGGGCTTTGCTTACTTATTGAATGAATTTGACTTGCTGCTATAAGAGGAACAGAGTTAGCACTATAAGTTTTTTCTTTACCGTTTGTGCTGGATGTGTATGCTGTTTGTTCTCTCTGAACTGTATCAAATATGGGTGCCAAGGTTGTTGCAGTGACCAATGATGAAATTGAACAGGTAGTTGATGTTGTTGCTATTGATGCAACCGTTGTAGTAGCGGTTGTTGATGTTGTTGTGGGAGGTAGTGTACAGAGCATCACAGGTGAAGCACACTGCGAACTCCATGAGGTTTCATTGTTTGTGTTATAGCTTGTGATGTTGTTTGCGTTGTTGTTTGTTTGTTGGGCGGAGCTTGATTCTAATGACTGCGAGCGGATGGTGAAGTACCCGCAGTTGGAGAGCCTACGCTCAATCTGAGGAGCGCCAGTTCCACTCATCAGCGACACAAAAATTGGCCACGGATTTAAAATACCGTTGCACTTTTCGTTGTTATTGTATAATTTTGTTTTTGGTGTAATGCTTGTTTTATTTTTTATTTATTTTTTCAAAAAAGAATCAATAGCGCAAGTTTATTGACACGTCCTTACTCACCGACGATCAAACTTGAACTCGAAATAATAAAAATAAATAGTTCTTTTCCTTTGGGGGTGACTCGCTGAGATCCCTATACGCGATGTTTTGCGTTCCAGTCTCCATCGTCCAGGAATCTAGAACCAAGCTTATCGAAGTAGTCTTGAAACTGTTTCTCATTAAGTATGTATTTTGGTGGGCAGTATATGGAGCCAATTACTAAATCGTCTAGGTCAGTGGAGATTTTTTCAGCGGCAGATTGGATGTATATTATTAGAAAATCTCTATCTCATTTCTTTGTTGCAGAAGGCCATCTGCATTCCAGATTGCTATTTTCAATTGTGTAGACGTCATTGATTAAATTTTTTGTCGAGGATCGCGTTCAAAAGCATTATTTTTAACTCAATCATCTTGTCAATTTTAGTTATTAATTGATCTAGGCGATTGTCAGTACAATACTCAGTTTGAATTTTTTCTATGATTGGTTGGCGATCTTCCCGGTGTCTATGCCAAGAAAGATGTTGCTTTTTTGTGACTGTGTGGGCGGTTGTTGGACTCTCTCTCTCTCTCTCTATGTGGTGATCTTCTCTTAGACTGGGCAACTGTTGGCCTGCTGAGATGCTGATGAGCGTTGTGTTGATGACTGGAATTGTTGTCTCTGTCTTCGCGGAGACTATAGCTACTGGGCTTTTGATGTTTTCAGGGACTGTTGGTTAGTTTGCTGTTGTTGTTGTTAGTATAATCGTTGGTGAGCTTCTTTGATGAGATTTTTTCAGCATATTAGCAAATGTAGCAACGTTGAAAGTTGATTTTACAGGAGCAACATAAGCAGGGCTGGTAGGAAACGACCTCATATAATATATGACATGAGCGTTCCTCTTTCACGCGTCTCTTTATTTACCTTGCAACCTTTATAGTTGGTGCACTTTGCTGGTTCTGTCGGGAGTTTTAAACTAGAAGTGGTGGCATGCCTGTCACCGCATGGTGGTTTTACCAAAGATATAACAATTTTATCCTACGTGCCTCGTCAAAACCGTGCTGTTGTATTATTATCCTCAATGCATCACAAAAAAGAAAATGATCAACTCACTTTAAAACATGCAATGATAGCTGATTAAAACAATACAAAAGGTGGAGTGGATGAGCTTGATAAGAAATGCTCAATATATTCATGAGGTCGACGTACACGCCGCTGGCCATTAGCCATATTTAATTGAATTTTAAAAATAAACGCAAGGAAATTCTGCACAAAATTTACACACAGTCACACATACGTCTTAACTTATATTTGCTTTGACTATTTCATTCTTCACTTCTTCCCCCTTGCATATCATCATACCCACACGATGTTTGGCCTTACACATACTCACCACTACACTATAACTTATGTCAACTTTGACTATTACGTTCTTGCATTCTTTCATTCTTCATGTGCAAAATATTTTGTAGAGTACTTCGTATAGCAGTGTCGTACACAGGGCTTTTAACCATTTATTTATTTACTAGCGTTCACCGGCGTGCGTTGCTACACCCCCTATGCGTTAATTGGGTGTTTCTTATAAAAAGCTTTGTTGTAAAAATGTAATTAATAATTTACAATATATTTTAATATTCTATTATAACCTAAGCAACTTTAAGAATCATTTGTTCTTTTAAAAAAAATCGGTTCAGTATATTTTGCACCAAATAAAAAAAAAAAATTTTAAAATGGCATACAACTATCTATATCTGGACAACAGCGCTACCTACCGGATCCAAATGTAGCAAAGAACCTGACTGTAACTCCATGAGTACAACAAAAAAAAAAGACAAAATCATCAAAATTGGTGCAGCCGTTCTCGAGTTTTGCAGGGTCATACTATTTTTTGAGTGCATTTTTATACATATAGATGATCACCCGTAAGAAGAGAGTGAAGTGGTTCAGGTGGAGGGAGAATTTCTTCTAATTTTCCTTGTTAGCAACACATGCCTTTCGATTCGTCCTTGAATTTCAATGCCGTTGACGATTCTTCATCTCTTGCTGAACGAACTCTTTTGGCATTCACTGTACTACGACCTATGTTCGAACGACGACGTCTTCCAGACATGACTTTATAATTTCTTGATAGTAATAATCAGACTTAAATAAAAAAAGTCTAAAATCACATTTGAAAAAACTTTGCTGTGTAAATAATGAGAAGCTGGAATATTGTAGTGACAGTAAATGCTTTTTCCATGAATTATAACACTATGCCAACTACAACATTCATTTTAAAGATAGGCATATAGGTATATGTATAGTGAAAATAACAGTATTTCTCCACTATTTATTGGATGTTATTATAAATATAAGCCTTCCTCTTCAATCACTCTATCTATTTAAAAAAACCGCATCAAAATACGTTGCGTAGTTTTAAAGATTTAAGCTTACATAGGAAAAAAGCGACTTTGTTTTATAATATGTATTGATATTGATAGTGAAGAATAATAATATTTTTGAAATTTGCAATTTCAAATTGTAGGAATTGAGCTGGCTGACTTTTTACACACACAATGTTTCCTTATATATAAAATTCAAACACAAAATAAGTATTTTATAAATTTTTTTAACTTTTGAAATTAAATTTTTGACATTTTTGATAGAAGAAAAATTTTTAAAAATGTAACCGTTATGACCTTTTCAGTTTTCCGAGACATGCAAACCAGATAATTGTTAATAATCTTATCTTACATATTATAAAACATTAATTTAATTTAATTTCTACAATTAATGCTTAAATTGGAAGAATGAAAAAGTTTTATACCTTTTTTGAAATTTTCTCTTTTGTCGGCAATGAGGGGACACCCCATTACTCTAAGTTTATCGTATACTGCTCCAAATTTTTTTATTAGTAAATATTTTTTTTTAAATAAAAGAGAATATCATTTTCTCGTACATTCTTTATTCTTGTTTATCCTGCATTTATATAAATCTTTCATATTAACAGATAACAGACATTGTACTTATTGAAACGACAGGATAATTCAATAAAATATTAATTAGCAACCCTCATGGAACTGCGTTCGGACAAAGAACTCCTTGACTTTACATTAGACAGCCTGATTTCCATTTCTTGTTCGGTTTCATCATTCAGAAGCAAATAATGTCTGTTTACGTTTCTTTACTACAATCTCGATACTCGTATTTCAATGACTTTTTGGCATAATTTACTTAAAAAATTTTTTTAATTTAACGTTGCCAATAAACAAAGTGTTAGTATAAGTATAATATTATCTATGCGCAAAGATTATGATGATTCTAATAATTATATTTTTTTGTGAAATACAAAATTAAGCGCAAAGCACTTAAAATATTGGCTGTGGTATTTTCAGAGTTTACCTGGAGCAAAAAACAAAAAAAAAAAAACCAATGTGAGTCGGATCACACGGAAGATGTGTAGACCTGTAGTACTTGAAGAATTTTGTAAATTGCAAGTAGTTATGCGTTCAGTATATTTTTTTGTCAATTTAAAGTATCTAAACTTTCAGTATTGGATAAATAGAATGGAATATGCGGGTTTTGTTTGTTTTATTTTATTTAAGTTGTATTTGTAAATGTATTAATTAACAATGGTTAGTATTGGCTTATGGTAACTAAAATAAGAAATATAAATTTTCGACTCTACTGTATATAAAAATCTATGAAAAAATGCATATATAGTAGTGGAATTATTAGTTGTTGGGGTTTGTTGAGAATTGCTCATATTTAAATGGAAAATGTCAAATAAAAATTTCGATAGGTCTTGCGACTGTGGGTTTGAAAAGTTTGTATTAAAATCTCCACCCTGTTGTGGTAGTTGGTCCCGTTGTTGTTGTTGCTCCTTTCGTTGTGACTGTTGTTGTTGCTGTTATGCAAGCATTCAATCCATTAAATTTTGGCACCTTCTCGCTCTATAGATCCATTGATATGCAGCGTTTCTGGCCCTACTTTCTTCTGATGTTGTAATATTGTAATATTATTGAATTTTGAGTTTGTAATAGAATTAATATTACCTGCATTTTGCTTTATTTTGCTTATATGCAGATTAATGACAGAAAGTCAATGACAGAGATATCAGTAAGTGCGACGGACGCAAACATACTTTCTATCTCTCTCTAGCTCATAAACGTAGATTTTGTTGTTGTTGAAATATGTTTAAACATCAAAAAAAATTATATGCCCGACCTGGGCGACAACAATCGATGGAAACGTTGAAGCAGTAAAGAAAATTGTTATGAAGATTCGTCGATCGCTATTAGAGAAGTTGCTGATGATATCGCCATATCGGCTGGCTTTGCCATGAAATCTTTACAGATATTTTTGGCATGAAACGTGTGCCAGCGAAGTTTGTTTTAAAATTGTTCAATTTTGAGTTAAAGAAAAGTCGCATGATTATCGCTCAGGAGTTGAAAAGGGTCATAACTAATGACGAAACATCACGTCGAAAAAAAATTTAATATACATTCTTTGATGCTTTTTTTTGGTACAGGCAAAAATCAGAGACGAGCCAAAACTTGTGCAAGCTGTCAAAAATTAACTAAGGATTAAAAATGGCCGATCTTATCAGCATAAGTGAGAGTCATGAGTACCAATATAACGCCACAAAAAAATCGAAAACCGAATATACGTAGCCCGCGGAAATTCAAAATTCGTGATACTTTTTGAACAGACCTCGTATGTACCAGACGTTATAGGTGAAGTTAGACAAGCCGGCGGATTACAAATTTGTGTATTTAACATTATTAAATACTTGTATATAATATAAAGTTTAAAAAAAAATTATTTGCGCAAGTCATTATTTGAACATTCTTCTCCCAAATTATTTTTTATAATGCATCGAGCAACATTTAAATCCATTGGTGTATCGATTTCCAGCGAATCTTCAGGGTTTACCTCAACGTATGAACATCTGTAAGAAAAGTTAAATAAATTCTTTTAAAATGAAAATTATACAATTGTTCTCTGAACAGTTTCAACGTAATATATTGTAGAAACAAACATATTATTCGGTTAAATGTTCTAACTCTTCGAAAAATTAATTGGCTTTTATAGCCGATTTACAATAAGCGTTCAAGGGTACGTTCATAGTTGCCGTTCACACGGCTTGCGTCTGCGTTGTGAGCAGGTGGTTTCACCAATATTGCCCTCCCAGATGACAAGGAAAACTGCAACACTTGCATCATTCCATTTGTTCTATTTTTTTTTCCCCTCTGGGAATTTTTTTGGAGTTCTATAAGTCTTAATGCGTAGAACTCATATTCCTGAGGGTAATTATTTATAATTTGTGATCCATGTTATCCTCTATAAATTGGATTTCTTGACTACTACAAGTTAACATAATGTTAACATGTCCCACGGATTATGCTGACACCATGTTCGGCAAAATGACCAAATGCACACATCCGGTCCCACGGATTATGCTGACAGCATGTTTGATCGAATCGTGATCACGTGTAACATAACACCAGACATGAGTAGACAACAACTTTACCTTTTTAGTTAGGATAGATCTAATAAGTTAGTTCGTAACTAAACCTTGCGAAAGCTAGTAATATCAATAAATTTGCGAAAGTATAAAATTCTTATATATTATAAACTAATTAACAAATTTTTGAAAACGAAATAAATTTGTGAAAATCAAATAATAATTAAATTGTATATTTGATTAACAGGCACCCAACGCGTGTGTGAACCACGATTAAATAACCAAGAACCAAGGGTTACAACATAACAGGACGATCAAGGATAACACCTGTGTGTGAACCACGAATAAATAATCAAGAACCAAGGGTGACATCATATAAGGACGATCAAGGATAACACCAACACCACCAGTCACCGTAGAGAGGAAAGGACTCCACCAAGAAGACATGAACACGTGAGTAAACTGCTCCATTTTGTAAAAATCTTTTTGAAAAAAGAGGGTGGGTTTAAAGATAACAGGAAATAATAGAGTATTGTTTCAAATTCATTTAAAAAAAAAACTTATTTAAAACGTTTTTATAAGTCCATTGTAAAAAAAAAACTAGAGAGAAGGTTATCTTCGACTATGCCGAAGAAGAAATACTCTTCAAGGGCCGCAGTGAATGTTTCATTGTAGTATTCAAATGGGTGATTTGTATGAGAGGTACCCCCCTAGGGGTCCGATTCGGGTGGTTCTGACAAATATCCTGCGCATATCTTGGAAACTGATAGTGTCCAAGTTTTAGTTCGTTAGAACTGAAAACAAAAAGTTTTTCTAATAAGAACATGAATTCAAACGGGATGTTTGTATGGAAGGTACCCCTACTAGTGGTCCGATTCGGGTGGTTCCGACAAATGTCCTGCGCATGTATTGAAAACTGATAGTGCCCAAGTTTCAGTTCGATAGGACAAAAAATAAAAAAGTTTTTCTAATAAGAACATGAATTCAAATGGGTGGTTTGTATGGGAGGTACCCCCACTGGTGGTCCGATTCGGGTGGTTCCGACAAATATTCTGCGCCTATCTTGGAAACTGATAGTGTCCAAGTTTTAGTTCGATAGAACTGAAAACAAAAAAGTTTTTCTAATAAGAACATTAATTCAAACGGGTGGTTTGTATGGGAGGTACCCCTACTAGTGGTCCGATTCGGGTGGTTCCGACAAATGTCCTGTGCATGTATTGGAAACTGATAATGTCCCAGTGTCGTATGATATCGTCAGATGACGATCTGATGAGGCTTCGTCGGTGATATCTACAGCTTCGAGGAAGGTAAGTACGAGACAGCATCAGCTGAGTTAGACTGTTTCGAAGGCTGTTGTTACCTCATGTGTAGAGAAGAGTAGGGGGGAAGGAACTTCTATTGTCCCTTAGGCGCCATCCTCTGATGCAACCTCGGCGTTTGGTAAACGCAATGGGTCTGCAGTAGAAATGATGAATGAAAGGTAAGGCCTCAGGGTTGAAGTGCAGGGGTACACTCTCAGATTGGAACTAATGAGTTCATGAGAGAGTTGTATAAGATGAACCTGAGGGAGAAAATGAGTGAGGGGGTATATTAAAAAGGAGTATCTGCTTGTGTGGGAAGCCTTGGGTATTGACCACTGATGCGGTGGTGAATGTGATTTTGGAAGGTTCTGCTGTTGCCATGCAGACCCTTCTGGAAGCTGAGCACTGCTACATCAAGTAGTAGGAGTGCAAGGCCAAGGATGCTGCAATGTGTGAGTTAGGTCAGACTATGTGTGAAAATGGCAGTGGAATTGCCCTGCTTCGGGAACCTTACTCTACCAATGGTTGTGTAAGGCGGGTATGTCCTGATATCGGGGTAAATTCTTCTGTGGTGGTGAATGATGTCAATCATGTGTGCACTTTGGTGAATTCGACTGACTGTGGTGTCTGTGTCAGTGTATGTGGACCTTTTGCTAGGTTTTTTGTTGTGAGTATGTATTGCAAGTTTAGTGGGTGTCTGGATCCGTACATATCGTACATATATGAGGTGCTACTACTGGTGAGTTGTGGTTCAGTAAAATACCTGGACATGAGTCCGGGTATGCGAACCACATGCGGCGTGAGCTGCTGGCAGAATGGGCTGTTTCAAGGGATGTTAGGGTTGTTAACGAACCTAGTGAATGGTACATCTTTGATGGCCTAGTAGAAAAATGAGACATTGATGTCACTTTTGTAAATGAGGTCGTATGAGTTTGAAAGAAAAATAAAATAAATAAAAATAAATTTCCTATAATTATTATACTGCAGCTATTTAGGCAAAGACAACTGAAGTTTCTGAATGGCATAGTGGTTAGAGAGTAAGACTGGCACACCGAGGGCGTGGGTTCGAGTCCTGCGTCGTTTTTTTTTTTTGTTTTTTTGTTTTTGTTTTGTTTGACTAACAATAAAGTTACAATTCTTAAAAACACATGTGTCCCTCCTACAATGAAGATGTAGAAGTTCACTTAGCACTACGAACCTCTGATTAATCAAAAGGTCAGCACGATCGTTACGGATCAGACGAGATGAGTTCCTTGTATGAACAAGGACTCTGGCTAGAGGATTAATATGTCGAATTATATTATCCATGTAAATAGCTTTGCGCTTGAAACATTCTTCTTTTACAGGTGGTACTTTCAGGTCTTTGTGAATGTCTTCATTCCTGATATACCATGGAGCTACCGTGATTGTTCTAAGTATCTTGGATTGTGCTCTTTGTATAACTTCAATGTTACTCGCGCTCGCGGTACCCCACAATTCAGAACCATAAGTCCAAATTGGTTTAATAACAGAGTTATACAGCAACACCTTGTACTCAAGTCTCAGTCCAGATTTATAATTGATTAGCCAGTGAAGACTTTGAGCCTTTAGTTTCATATGTATCTTTTTAGCTTCTATATGTTTCCGCTAGGTGGGCCGTCTGTCCAGGTCACGCCAACGCCAAGATAAGTTACCACTTGAGTTTGAGGAATTGTAACACCATTTAACGTTACTGGAGACCGCCCCTTTTTTTGTTTTTTTTTTCCGATGGGGAAGCATTAAAAGCTAAATGAATCTACTATTCGAAGTGTGGGACTTGCACCCACTAAACCACACCGTCCCAAGTCCTACAGTCCCCCTGGCACTACCGCAAAGCATTACGTCACGGAGGAAAAAGGGAGCATAACAGCTCAAAGTCTGCTTCTACCCCATGTAAATTAAAACAAATTTACGTTAAAACTTCTTGTCAATATCAAACTAATGACCTATCACGTCTTCATTCGTCTGAACTCGTCGTAATCGTTCAATACGCCGCAGCTCTGTCATGATTTGAGCTGCGACCTGACTTACCACTTCCCAATTCAGCTGCGATTCACACATATGCCGGATGCAGTTCGTCACAGTCGGCACTTCACCAAACGCAGATGAGATCATTGATCTGGCAATATCAAATCTTGGGCAATGCAGGAAGACGTGTTCTGCATTTTCGTATTCGACTGTGCAACTCGGACAGAAGGGATCATCATCATATCCCCGCTTATATAGATATTCCTTAAAGCACCCGTGACCGCTCAGGAACTGGGCTAGGTGATGGTTGACCTCTCCAAACTTTCTGCTCACTCATTCTTCGACGTTGTTAATGAGCCGATGGATCCACTAGTATCCATGAAACATAGGTCTATTATGGACCCTCTGGAACCCTGCTGGAATGTCTGCACTGTGGTGTTGTTTGCCACAAAAAGGTTCAACGAAGACATGGCGTCCACTAATATACGGCCTCTAGAATTTGTCCTACTGTATCCCCATGTTGTCCACCAAGCATTGAAGTCCCCAGCGACTATAATGGGACTTTTCCCTCTAGCGTCCCTCACCAAGCTATCAATGACTCCTTCAAACTCGTGTATGTCCAGCCGGGGAGGAGTGTAGCAGCTGTATACATGAGTTCCAGCAAAGTTTGCTCGCACGTAGAACTGGTCTGCTTTCACATGCATTCCCAACGGCATATCTTGACCGCAAATCCAAACTGCTGAAGTGCTAGTCGCATCAGGTAGCCATTGTTGCCCATCAAAATTTTTGTATTGCTCACTAAATATAGCAATATCGACCTTAGCATCCTTAACATGATGCACGAGAAGTATGCCAGCGTAAGTCACATCACCCTTTGCCGCAATGATAATCGCTTCTGGCTTTGCTCTTATTTTTGAGGCATTGCTTTTTCTGCTTTTGACAGCAGTCCATCCGATTTGTCTGCAGACTCATGCCCTCCACTTTGTTCGCCAGCCTGAAAAGTTGCCTTGAGTATCGCTGCGCCGGAATCATCACCTTGTAGTGGCCGTCCCGGATTAATTTGCCGTCCAGGATTATTTTTTCGCCCAGGTTTTTCCTTCCGCGTCCGTGCCGGCTTCAAGAAGACGCCTACTTCAACATCAGTTTGAGATTCCGCATGATTGGTAGCCTTATAAGCATTTGCTCCAATTCTAAACGTATGGTCATCAGCCATAACCTCAAGAAATACCGTCTTGATCAAACGGCCCAGCCACTTAATTTCGTGGTGAACGTTGTTTTCGAACCCGTTTGTTCAATATAATTGTAACGTGCTTACATTTCCCCTCATTGACTTTAATTCTCCAGTTGGATAACCACTCCTGAAGGCTTTTAAGATGAGCATCCAAGCCTGCAGAAGCATTAACTGGGCAATGGGAGCTGCTGATTACGGCAAGACACTACCTTGGGGAACTCCTGCTTTTATCAAAAATTCATTTGTAATGAAATTTTTCTGCCTTACTACAAACACTCGATTTGATATGTAGGATTGCAGGACTCTATGCATATTTTGGGGTAGCAAAAATTTAATTTTGTAAATCAAACCCTTATGCCATACTCGATCAAACGCTTGTGCTACATCAAGAAATACTGCTGAGCAATATTCTCGCAGTTCAAAGGCAGTTCTTATTTCCGAAGTAACTCTGTTGATGATGATGTTAACGATGTTTTGCTCGAAAACCATATTGATGATCTGGGATTAAACTATTTGTTTGTAACTGGTGATTGAGTTTGGCTTTAAGAACATTCTCAAATAGCTTAGCAATACATGGAAGCAGACTTATAGGTCTGGATGACATGAGACATGAGAGAAATACTATTGCTGCGTTTGGAAGTTCATCATTTTTGGCACAATTCTATCATAACCAGCAGATTTTTTTGGGTTTCAATTGAGTCTATTATAAATAGATACAATTTCGCTAGAGCTTGTTTTTAATGGAGACATATTTACTGGATTTGTGGTTGTCTGGTGAGGAAGCACAAATTTAGATTAGGTTGAAACACGTGCTCCAGATGGTTTTCTTCATCAGATCGAGCTCAACTTCCGTTTCTGTCTCTAATAGTTGAATCCAGCTCCACAGGAGCTTTTAGCGATTTTTGCGCTTTCCAAAGTGAAAATCTAGTGTTTGTGGTTGATAGGTTACAGATATAGCGCCTTTGTGCCTCAAGCTTGTCGCTTAAAAGTGCTTTGGCTAGTTTTTTTGTTGCATCTTTTAGCTTTTGTTTAGCAGTAGGAGATCTATGCTGTTGCCATTCTCTTCTCAATCGTCGTTTAGAAGCAACCAGTTCTTCAATTTCCCTATTTGAGAAAGATTTTCTGCTGAACTTGTGAGCATTGTGAGATTTGTCAATACCACTTTCAGAGTTGATCGCAGGTGCAATTTCTATGTGAGAACTAATATACTTTTTATATTGCAACCAATTAGTTTTATTAGATGTAAGTTTATATGGGCGATCCTCATCTAGTGGAAAATCGAGTAAAACGATATCAACGGGTTTGTGCCATTTGCGTTCCAATTTAACTTATCAAAAATTTTCATTTGGACTTTCATCATCTCGTGAAAAGAGCTTTGCATCATTAAGATTGATTGATTCAGGTTCTGTAATAAATTCACCAACATAGATTCACTAGAACTTTGTGGTTGCAGCACTAGCTCAGTACACGCATTTAGAGTTGGGGTATTTTTTGAAATTGGCTTATTATGTTGAGACATTGAAGCCTTAGGCTTCACAATCTTTTTCGCAGTTTTTTGTTGAACGCCTAAGCGCAGGGCACCTTCATACGACACATTTGAAGTTAAAAGAATATTAGGTGGTGGACACATAACCGACGTTGATTCTGTACGGCTAACCTCACGGCTAAAACGGGCGGACTTTTTTTTATGACTGCAAACAGTTCTTCAACTCCTTATATACAGGACAACCTCTATAATTAGCTGTATGATTGCTCCCACAGTTACTGCATTTGTTAAGATCAGGATTATCGCGACTTAGTTTACAGGTTGCGGTTTCATGCAAGTCTCCACAAGCTACGCATACTGGATTCGTGTGGCCAAATTCCTGACAATTTGTGCATTGCACTGGATTTACTCGTTTGTGAGGCTCCTCCACAGTTACCCCACGATGAAGTAAATATTTAATGTTGTAAATGGGATGCACTTCATTTTTCTTTAAATGCTGCAACTTTGGGGCCGACTCAATTTTGTACAATGGCTGTGGAATTTTATTTTTATTAAAAATATTAATCACTACTTTGACCTCAAACTCTTTTTCTTCCTGTGCACTCTTAATATCGCTACAATCAACTGAGGGTTCAATGCCCCTAATTACAACTACCAGCCCTTAACTACTTTTAAGCTGATAGGTATAATAGTTTCTTTTAGTCTCCCTAAGGTACTTAATTACAGAACTGTAGTTTGCTTCCGTAGAAATTTGGACCTCAGTTTCTTTTATATTACCCTTGGTAATAGGGACAATATGAAAGTTATTATTGCCAACTATTCTTTGGATAGCATCTACAGGCCCATTCGAGCTTTCCTCACGAACTTATATTGGGGGAGGTTTCGCGGTTTTAGGTTTTGATGAGTTTTTCTCATCGTTTTAAGCAGGTTCATCCTTTTCAGCAAGTAGCTGGAACCTATTACTTTTTAACATCGTTTTCCTAGCATTATTATTTTTTTGCGGGTTTAGTTTACGCTTATTGTAGATTTCTATGTCGTGGTCTGCACTGCCGCTTTATTTTCCAGAGTCCCGCTTTGTATGCGCTGATTTGACCACCTGCTAGTGATACAGTTGTCTTTTTGATTGCTTTAGCTTGCGTAACCGAATTTTTTCTATTGCTTGTTTGTTCTGGCGTTGAGTTGTTAATATCACTATTAAATGATGGAATTGGCGATAGAATTGCTACAGCTCTCCTCACCAAGGATATCCTGTTCCTGACGCTCAATTTCAATAGCATGCTACGGTTTCACCACTCTACTTTCAATGGAAGTGTGCTGAGATTGTTATGCAGTTGAAGTCTTGTAAACGAGAAAATCTTGTTGAATCGTAAGTATAGACCGATAAGTTTGTGCCCACACTTTCCAAAATATTTGAAAGAATATTTTTGGCTGAGATGATGGAAGTAACAGGTGTCCAAGGAGCTATCCCCGATCATCATTTGGTTTCAGGAAACAACATGGTACTCCGGAGCAGGTTCACCATGTCATCAATAATATCCTTACAGCATTTGACGACAAAAAATACAGCTCCGCAGTCTTCTTAGATGTACAACATGCTTTTGACAAAGTGTGGATCGATGGTCTGTTTCACAACGCAAAGCTGGTACTCTCAACACTGCTATATCTACTGCTGCAGCCCTACCTACGCGGCCGCACTTTTTATGTAACAGTAAAAGATGACAAATCCACCATCCGTTACATTGTAGCTGGTGTGCCGCAAGGTAGTGTACTATGACCAGTCCTGTACACCTTGTACACTGCGGATATGCCCACTCCCGCCGGCAATAACTCTCTACTTGCTACCTATGAGGATGATACCACTGAAGTTCAGGATTACCTCAATCACTTTTCTCACTGGGCAAAAAGGTGGAATATTGGCATTAACTGGGGTAAAGTAGCTTGGCTACTGCGTCCTAATAGCCAACTTAAATGAGCAACAAATTGAGAGTAGTCAAGTACCGCTACGGAGCGTGTCCGAGTTGGATGAGGTTTATTAAGAGGATAAATCTAAGAGAGTATTAAAGGAAAGTTAATTTCTTATATTGCTTTTATGTACTTATTTCCCTGACATAGTAGTAACATTTGTATTTTGATTTTCGTTTATAATTTCTTCTTGACATCTTTTCGATAATTTTGTTCCTAATCGTTTATTTTGTTTTATGAATATTTTATAGCCAGAGTAGTAAGTTACGGGTTCTTCCCTATTAATGTTGCGGTAATTTATGTCGTTTTCTTGTTTCTGTTTCAATTTTCCATAATTGACTTGTCTAGTTTTTCCAAATTCTACTGATCCAGGAAGGTAAGGCCGTCCAAAAAAGAGTTCGACCGTTTCTTATACTCATTCACTGCTTTTTCTATGAGTTCATTTAGGTTTTTAGTATGGTATTCCTTATTTCAGACTATTCCAGCATTTATAGAATGGAATCTTTCCATCTGAGCATTTACTTCGCTTTTGTAAGAAGGTGCGATGAAGATTTAAATATTTAACTTGTTTTCGAGAATAAATTTAAGTGATTGAGAGTTAAATGGTTTTTCATTGTCGAAAACTATGGATTTGGGTACGCCGAAATAAAAAATGATTTCTCTTAGGGGTGACGGATATTTCCTACACTTTTCCCATCTATGGATGTAGCGAGTTTTGTAAATTTGTCTATTGAAGTCAGTAATTTGAAATTTCCTCTTGAAAAGTTATCGATTTGAACGGTGTGACCTAGATGGACATTGGATTCTTTGGTTTATTTAGTTGGCAGTCATATTTGCATACTTACAGATCTTACACATTTTTACGATATTATTAATTTTTTTGGTCATTCCAGGGAAAGCGTATTGGGTTGGGATTTCTTTTTTATTTTCTTGAGCATTCCCTTGGGGTTGATTATATGTATTTATTATTATATTGGTTTGTTGTTCTTCGTTTTTGACGTCCTTAGTCTTTTTGTTTGAAGACTTATAAATCAACTCATGATCGTATTCTTCAAGTTGAGACATGTATCATTTTTGCATTAGTATTTTTAATACTAATTGCGAAAGTCAGTGGTTGATGGTCAGTAAATATTTTAATCTCTCTTGATCCGTACAGGAAACATCGTAGGGACTGTAAAGCCCAAATAATTGCGAGCATATCCCTTTCATTTGCCGCAAGATGTTCTTCGGACTTGCCAAGTGTCCGTGAAAGGAATGAAATTGGTTTCCTTCCTGAGAAAGCACTACTCCAAGGGTATAGTTAGAAACGTGCGTTGTTAATTCGAAAGATTTATCGAAATTGGGATAGTGAAGAATAACATCTTCTGAAAGTAAGCAATCGTGTAATTGTTTAAATGCGTTAGTTTGCTGCTCATTAAGGTTAATTAGTGCTTTCTTTGTTGGATTTTGGGGAGTACGATCCATTTCTCCTCGTAATATTTCTATAATATTAAGTGCAATTTGAGCAAAGTCTTGTATAAATTTGCGATAAAGCCCTGTTGCTCCTAGAAAGGAACAAAGGTCGTGCAATGTTTTAGGTTTAGGAAATTTGGAAACAACTTTAAATTTTTGGGGGATTGGTACGTATATCATTTTTAATTGACGACATTGCCGAGAAACTCGATTTCTTCTTTGCTGAAATCGCATTTGTCAAGTTGAATTTTAAGGTAATCTGCAATTAAATGCAAAACTACTTTCAAAGTCACAATTCAATGTAACACAACTCTCATGCTTTATTCTTCCCAATTGTCAATTTAGCACAGTCGCCAACGTAATAACTCTCTTTATTTCATTTACAATTAATCAAATAAATTACAACAATTCATTCCATTCCGGATAACAACTAAATAACTAAAAATATATCTTCACAATAACTAAAACCAAACAATATATTTTCATAATCACTAAGAACCAAACAATATATTGTAACAACGCACTTAATTAATCTGTTTACTGAACCTGCTCGCCATTATACATGTATATTCTCACTCGCTCAACATCAGTGCACACTCGATCACTCGTTAATTTGATCGAAAGCATTTCCAGATCTCCACATGTAGATCAGAGAGAGAAATGAAATATAGTTACTCGTATTATAACCGGAAACTTGCATAATCAACCAAACAAGCAAATATCCTTCTTACTATGAGGAAAATATGTGCATTCAACTAAATAAATAGTTCCTAATTAAATACCAATGGGAGATTTATATTTAAATACATATAACAGCTTTTTGATTGTATTCAATTTTTATTTATCTTTCCTGTCTGAAGTTTTTAAAGTTTTTTAATTACATTTAGTTATTGTTTTTACTTTTCGTTAATTTATTATTTACTTGCAGTGACAGTAATTTGTCGTAATTAAATCTAATCGATTTTGATATTTTGTCATGCGAGTTATACTCTCAATTCTCTCTTTGACCATGCTGTCTCATTTACGCCTTCAAGAAATAACTACGTGTGAAAGAGGCAAATACAGTGCTCACTTTTATGGAATTTTTGAAGGTAGAACACATGCACGCTATGGTGAGTTATTCATTTACACGTTTCCATTACTATTTTTGAAATTGCAGTCGAAGATATAGCACTTGAGAAATCAAGTCTTCGAAATTATTTCCTGAGTTAAGAAATCGCAGCGTTTTAGCATCACGCATTATAGTTTCTCATAATTAATCAAGGAGGATA
>JBAMAW010000596.1:0-54858 GCA_037043295.1 Amiota minor | reverse complement strand
GAATGGTAATGAAGCAAGTTGCATAATTCTTTTATAAATACTATATCAGGTTTGTTTATGCGGTAGATAATCGAATCGAAATACAAATATAAAGCATTCTATTACAATGAAAATAAAGTACAATAAATAAAGTATTGCAGCGTACAAAATAGTTAGTTTGTCTATTGTAATAGTGTACAATATTTTTAGTTTCCGGAAAAAAAAAAAACAAATAGCGCCGATGGTTTAGCGACTCTCGAACATGCTACGTGCAACTGTCCGTGCGAAAAACATGGCAATTCTAGGTCTATTCCACACACTTCTAACGATTGATCTTGAGATTTATCAATTACCACTGCGAATGCAAGGCACACGGGAAACTGGACACGCTTAAAATCAAAAGGAATGTCAGTTGGCATTAGTGATACTCTTGAAATAAGCACATCCTCGCCTTTGAACTTTCCTATGATTATATCAATCAATCAAATTTTGCTTAATAATTTTTAATTTTTTGTTCCATTGCACAATTTCGGCTGATTTAGATTTCGCAGCATGATTATCACCGAGCCCACCTTGACTTGTAAATTGTGTTTCGGCAATCTTGGCAAATCCAATGAATTTAGTAATTCAGTTGGATGATTCATAACTTTTTTTTGATTGATTTTGATTTTCAATTTGATCCATCTACATCTTTATTTTTTGCTGCTAAAATGGCTCGTTAGCTTAACCGATCTGTTTTTTGTAATTAGCACCAATATTTGGGAACACTTTTGAAATTAAATTTGTTTTGATGTTGTCAATTGACAATGATTTTGTGGAAAGTAATGAGATCAGTAGAAGTGTCCCCAGGAATTTTTCCATTTCCAATGTCTAATAATGCATTTGAGAAAACTTCTGCCGATATGTCATTTTGTAACGCCACTCGCATATTCGTTGTTAACTTGATATTTTTCACATATGTAACTCCATAAATGTGATGTTTTCAAGCAAGTATTTATTTCATCAGCATCAGTTGATCTGGGAATGACCGGCAGCGTCATCATCATCATTCAGCGAGCCCCCATATATTGCTGATTGCTGCGCAAATCTCTTAACGTTCGATCGAGTGCCTTTAATGCTCTTTTCTAATATTTCAAATTTATCACTCCTCCTCACTCAACCAAAGTCTAAATACGTGAAGAAGAAGTAGAAAGAACTCTGCAGAAGAGATATAAGTTTTATAGAAACACGATACAAAAAGGTTTGCAGGTTTGATTGATTGTCATTGAATGCACTTAAATACTAATAAGATGAAAAAAAAAAAAAAAATAGCAACAACACACAATTCAAGCAGGAGCAAAGCATAATCAATGAAGAAGCAAAAAAGTTTTTAAGAACAATAACAAAAATTGCATACATATATTTAAAATTTCTAGTATTTGCAAATACATACTCACTCACACAACAAAAGTCAAACAAAATACGCGAAAAAAATAAGAGAAACAAAAATCAACAGAACACATTTTGGTTTTTGGTACATGACTAACCCGCGACCCGCACACTTCCTTTACCGACAAACCAAAATTGATCAACAGCCTCAAACAAGAAACATAAACAAAGCAAAGCACAAACAACGAAATTCACGTAAAATACTGAAACGAAGAGCGAAAAAGTGCGTACAAATTTGGTAAAAAAGTGTCTTTATCTCGACAACAGCGCCACCTACCGGGCCCAACTGAAGCATAAACTATCTCGGTGACCACATAAGTACAACAAAATAAAAAAAAAACTGATCAAAAGTGGTTCAGCCGTTTTCAATTTAAAACAATTTTGTTAAAATTGAGATTGTTCACATCTTGCGAAGAATACCTTTCAATTGGTATATCAATTGTCAAAATCAGTTCAGTGGTGTAAGCAGAAAAGGATTAACAAATCCAATGTATGCCGTTTAATTATATAGATTGACTCGCAGACAGAAAAAAAAAAAAAATAGAAATACGAGATAAAGTAAGAATTCTTTAATTGATTGAACTTTAAAATTTTATATCTGATAATTTCCAAGTGTGAAGGTCGAATTTCTGATTATGAAAGAAACACAAAGAAGATTAGTTTGATGAAGAAACGTAGACCCGTACAGATGTCAATGTGCTGATATATGTAACAAGAGCATTCCCCAATGACCCTTATTTTCCTGGAGCTACCGATACACAAAATGTTCCACAAAGACAAAGACAAAATTATGATAAAATGAAAAGAAGTGAAAAAAATGGATCTTTTTAAAGATAAGGAAAAAGGGAAACGCAGGATTGCAAATACCCTTAAAGAGTAAAGTAAAACAAAGGAAGGGAGACTGAAAACATATAAAAAATACATACAAAGGTGTTATTTTCCCTACAAGTTTTTATTTTCACTACTCTACTACGATTTCTATATCTCACAGAAAAAACAGTACTTCATGTTGTCAGAAGTATAACCATTTTCCATTTTTACCATTCTCTTCTTTTATCCAATATCAGTTTTATATGCTTTACTTTCATCAAAACTACGAGCCAAAAATTTAATGAACAAGTAACGGAGGGAGATTTAGTTTATCTGCAATGCTTTCGAGATTTGAATATTGATTCGAAAGTCCTTTAAGAATTTTATTAACATAAATAATAATTTAAGTGTATTACCTAAAGTTAAATTATCACTAACAGTGAAACTGTTGAGGTAATAATAATAAGGAATAAATTCGGACAAAGGAGAGAAAATTTAATTTTAAAAGAAGCAAAAACAAATAGATAAACAAAAATGGCAACATACTAATTCACAACCTGGCGCGCAACCAAAGTAAAGTTTTGTCTAGCTGCTCGCTTGGGTGGCTGAAATCTGTTTCCAATTCAATGCCCAAAGACGCACCCATACTCACATCCGTCACATCGCCTGCTCTGATTTAGTGAATTTTCAAATAAACAAATACGCAACTTTGTTTTATTCAAAAGTTTAAATCTAAGTCACACAACAAGACGCTTGGAGTTTATAGCTTTAGGGTTGACATGATGACGACGACAAAGTTAAGTGAAGACTAAGGGCACAAAAACTTTTCATTTGTGCTTACTTCGTGTGTTTTTTATTGATAGTTGACAATGACATGCAATTTTTGTATAATTGCTATCAAGCGCATGATTATCATCATCCGCAGGATAAAGCAGACTTCATGAAAGGCAACTCTAGCCAAAGAGACAACAAAAATACTTACTATAATACTTCTTAGGTAAAGCTAAAAGTTATTTCACTGCTAAAAAAAAAGAATTTAATGTATTTACATTTTTAGAAGAATTTATTGAATTTTCCCAAAAACCCCGGAGCTCAATGCTCATTAAGCAAATGCTAAGTGCTGCCAATTGTGCGCAAATTGCGTTGCATACTTTTCAGAGCTTCCACTTTGCATACACAATGAGTCACGCACAATTGCTCTTATACTTGTACTAATGCGCTTTCTGGTACTTAGCCCCTCACTGGGGCTTAACTGAATATCGTAGAACTCAACTGCCTAAGTAGAAATTCCTGCTTCACTCGTGAATTATATACACATCTCCCGGCGCATGAAGCAACTGTGTGTGTGTGTGCGTGTGTTAAACAAAGCCATAGAAGATATGCTTTTTTGTTCTGGGCCATAATCGGCTATTCGTTCTTTTAAAACGCTTCAACGAACATTGTCTTTCTATCCACTCTCTATTTATTCGTCTATTTGTTTGCTTATTTAATTCACACATATTCTTTTCTACCTATTATACACGCTTTAATGTGGATGATATATCGCTTTGTTATTTCTTTCAACCTCTTGTGCTTGCTATTTGTATTTTGATCCAAATGAATTCTGGTTTTTTTTTTTCTTTTTCTTGTTTTGTTAATTTTGTATAATGACACATGAATGTATGTATATCTTAGTCTTTTTCAGCAATTTGTTTCATGCCAAAATATTATCTTTCAATTTGGATGTAGGGTGTAAATGAGATACTTGTGTAAAAATTTAAATAAGTAGTGATTTTTAAATAACTACAATAAAAAATGTTGCCTTCAAGTTTTTTCTTTCATCTTCTTAGAACACTCATTGTTGTTTACCTTTACATAAAGTTAGTTTGTGTGTTGCATGCTGTGATCAATGGTTACATAAAAATAACTTACAAAATAAAAGTGAGGCCAGATACCATTTTATGAAATAATAGATTGTTTAGCTTGATGATGCCCCAAAGCATACTGCGGCTAAAACGGAGAGATAGATGTCAGAGGCTCTATCTCAGTTGATGGAGTCACCGAATAGGATTTTCCACTATGAAATATTTACTTTATGGTAGATTGCAGTATAGATGGAAGAATATTATCAATTCCCATGTCCACAAATTTATAGAAACTATGTTTAATAATCTATACTGATATAAAAAAAACAAGGGATTTGTAACCAAAATTGAAAAATTGTCGTTCATATTCAACAAAATGTGCATATTTGTCGAGTTGGACTCCTTTCGTTCTTTGTGTTATTATTAATATTGTATTCATGCTATTTTTGTTTAATAACATTGAAGATTATTGAAAAGTTGCATACATAAGTGAATCACACAAATTTGATAAAATAATTTGTTTTACACTGTCTGAGTACATCGAAAACGTAAGTCGGCAGAGAGAGCCCATGCAAAATTTCAAGTCGAATCTCCTATTTCAAAAAATTCACAAATACTTAAGCATATATTATCTTAATTATTTTTTTTCTTTTTAAATAAATAAACTTTATGAGATCTTTGAGATTATTCTGCACTCTTTCATTAACTTTCAAATAGAAAACAATTCATTTTATTTGTTAAGAAATATACATATGTGTAAGAAACGTACAAAGAACATCAGTGGAAATGGAAAAATTTTTGAAAATTTTCCCTTAGTGAACAATCAGTTTTTATAAATGGAGAAAGATTATTCCTTACAATTATCAAACTTTCAAAACTTTATTCAGTTTTTTTAAGTTTTCAATAAATTTAAGAATAGAGAAATGAAAAAATTATTTTATATATTTATTTTTAATTGTGTTGAGAAAGTAGATAAGAAAATTTTGAACAATGAGCACATTTGTCTTTTCTTAAAAAATGAACAATGCAAACTAAAAGTTTTTGTTCTTCCTCCAACTTTTTTCTTTTCTTTTACATGTACAAGTATTGTACCCTATACTCGTGCTATATTTGCCAAAAATAGTATCCTGCCTTTGAGGAAGCGTTTAATAATCATAAATCACAATTTATTGTACAATAAAACTTAATACTTATAAATTACAAACCAAATTCAAAGCAAAGTCTTCACAATTCCATGAATTTAAAGCAAAGTGGTTCTCTTAAATACATGTTTTCCTTTTTTTCAGATATTTACTTATTTATCTGCTACCGCGTTAACACTTATTCTGTTATTCCATTCTAGATAAATAATCAGCTGAAAGGTTTATTTAATTTCTTCTCTTAGTTTATTTTATGAATAAATTGCATTAATTTTCATGTAAAGTTCGTTGTTTTATTAATTCAATGGAGTAATAATATAAGAGAAGTAAACAAAATCGGTGTCAAAACCGAGTGTAATGTTCTTCTTTTGCTGTTTAGCTTAAGTTTTATATAAAATAGTAGCAGCTAGGTTTCGCGCTTTCCAACTCTTGAAAAATTGTGGCTCAGAAGAGGCGCTTGAAATGGGTGGAGAATAGCAAAAAAAAATCAGAATTATCTGCATTGCCTTGAAATTTAGAAGAAATAGTTCCAAGAGTGACAGGAGTTTCAGAATGATTGGCATACCACACAGAAGCACAAGCTCCACAATTGATTATAAGTACGTTGATAAGAATAAACTTAAGTTCTTATACATTGTAGTAAATCCGAACCACATGTATCTAAATTTCTTCAAAAGAAAAACCAATCTTTATTTGTGTAGAAAATAAAACGGGGTACCTTCCATACAAGCCACCCATTTGAATCCTACAATGAAACATTTACTGCGTCCCATGAAGAGTATTTCATCTTCGGCATAGGCGAAGATAATGTTCTTTTTGTCATTTTTTTTTTTTTTTTTGTGTCCAAAGTTTTCAATTTATTGAAACATTTAAAACAGATTATTGTTGTTGTTTGCATTCGATTCTGTTTTACTTTACTCTCAATATTTCTGAATATAAAATAGACTACATGATAATATAAAAATGGGCCAAGTACGAGTCAGACTTGTACACGGAGGGTTTTATCCAGATTGAGGTTCGTATGGGAGGTACTCCCCCTAGTGTTCCGATTTGGCTGATTCTTACAGATGTACCGCGCCTTATAGTGTCTAAATTTCAGTTTCAGTACAGCCACCAAGTACCCAAATTTTAAGATCGTGAGATTACTGAATCGTATAGCTGCAACACAAACTAAAATGTTTCTTTTATGGGGACCCCTTTAAGTTTTTGAAAATATTTTAGTTTTAGTATTTTTTGCTGATAACCAGATAGAACATATGTAATGTTGTGAAAATTTCAACTCTCTAACTATTACGGTTCATGAGATATGACCCGAGGACGGATGGACGGACGGACGGACAACGAAGTTTTGCAATAAGGTTCCCTTTGTTACCCTTTGGGTAGAAACATAGTATTACTTATGAAAACCTTATAATTATAAACGATAGGGTGTAGTGGGTTTTTTTTTTTGTCTGAGAATCTTCCGATTAATCGACTTAGCTCTTGTGTATTTCTACGAAATTTATGTTAATTTTTTATTATTATATTGTGGAGACAAATTACACTCCCTTACAAATTAAAAAAAAAAATTTTAAATTTCCCAAACACTGCACATTTGTTGGCACCGGACTACTAAGTCCGTACACAACCAAGTTCAAAGTCATGTTTAATGTGATTTTTGTATTATCAAACTGAAAAGTACATAGTAAAAGTGCTAGATCTATATTCACAAATATCGCAAGCAAATATTTCGGTTTCAATGCGAAATTCTGCGAAATTATTTATCAATTAATAAGTAAAAATGACTGAAAAACTTAACTTATTCGAGTATACGAAATTTTGTGACTCTTAATATCCTAAACGCCTAGACCAGTTTTGATAGATTTCTTCTGTTTTACTTATAGGATCACCAAGATGACTTATGCTTCAGTTAGACCCGGTAGGTGGCGCTGTTATCCTAACTAAATGCTATTGAAAAGAGTTGCATACTTCAGGTTTTAACTTCTAATACAATATTTTTAAGTATTAAGGTTTTTGAAAACCACCAAAAAAGTTTTGTATGTTTTTTCGTATTTAATGCTTTGGTTGTTGTTATTGTTGTTTTTTTCCGCACTTTTTGCGCTCTTCGTTTCGTCGTATGTCGAGAATGAAAGGGATTTTCTAATAACTGACAAAAAAGTAGATAAAAAGAAAATTTATGCAAATTGCATTTATTGCAAAAGCTCCTCAAGTCTTTCCATGAATGTCAACATTTGTCAAAAAAAAAAAGTGCATTTATTTGTTCGATCTTTTTCACTTTTATTGTCAATTAAAGGAAAACGTGAATTTCGTGTTCTCAACAAGCATTATTTTTTGCGTGAAAAACCTACCACCTAAATGGTAAATACTATGGGAACTGTGTACCTTCAATTTCAATGGTTAAGCAGAGGTAGGCTGTAATTATATGAGGTCATATCAACACAAGTAACGCGAAACGTTACGTTCACCGAAAAGAGGTGGTCTCTCCAGAAATGGTCGATTAAAATTGAAAGTGCGTGAGATGGCCGGGACTAAAGGCATTTCAACTGAGAAGGTATATTACATTTTACGGGATTATTTAGACATGAAAAAGCTAACTGCGCGATGGCTGCCGCGATCGCTCACACCATAAACGACCAAAACCGCAATTGTGTGACTACTTTAAAGGAGTATTTGACGACGTAAAATTGTAATCCGAACAAGTTTTTGCATTGTAGACGAAACATTAATAGATCACAATAACCAGAGACCGAGGATAAATCAAAACAGTGGATTTTCCGACAGTTCTTTGTGATCCACGCGTTGTCATTTATATCGAATACCTTAAAAAAGGCAACACAATCGGGCTATGAGATATGACCCGCACGAATGGACAACGAAGTCTCTGCAATAGGGTTCCTTTTGGTACCCTCTGAGTCCGGAACCCTAAAAAGGAAAAAATTGATTTTCTAACTTTTTCTAAGGGCTTTATGAAAATTTTTCTAAATACATCAATTTAAGAATAAAGAGGAACTGAAACAGAAAAACATATTGAAAAAGTCATGAGAAACATTTTTCAATAGTTCACAAAGAAAAATAAATGAAAGTAAGTAAAATAAAATGTCTATTTAAATTAAATGAACCATAAGGCGAGCAAGGAACTTACACAATATCCTATATGTACAAAGTTATTTTGTTTGTTACTTTTGAGAAAAGAAAAAAAAGAAATATTTAAATGGAATAAAATGAAAATATGTGAAGCCTTTAGATTGGGTAATCGCATTATGTTAACAACACGCTTCGTATTAGTTTCAGTATCAAACTATGTATGGATCAATACTTTTTTGTCCTTTCACTTTTTTGGTCTGCACTAAGAAAATCCCACAGTTCTAAAGTTTCTAAAATCTTCCAATACAACTTATTTGCTTAGGTCGACAAGCGCACAACTTATGCAATATATAGGGAAAATCCCAAATATCTTTGGGCTTTTATTTGATACAATTTTGTTGATTGTTTTCTTTTAGTCTTAAAGCAAAAAAAAAAAAAAATAAAAGATTTATAAAAAGTAATCGTAATCCGTAATAATACGTGATTTTATGAAATGTGCATTGAGTTCGATTTCAATTAGTTTTACTTTTAAAGACTCTAAATTGTGATATATGATGGTAGGGTGTTAACTTTATCAATTGTTTTCTTTAGATCAGATCAACATTAAATTTTATTTGTTTTCCATAATGTTACACTATCAGCAATATATAACACACAATTATTGAAAGATGTGATTATTGGGCTATCTTCAGTGTCATATAATGTCAAATATCCTTTATCTAGCATTACTGCATGAAATCAACATCTATAAAATTCCTGATGTGTACTGTTTCCTTTAAAAAGGTTAAATTATGAAAACTTAAATTATAGTCAATTTGAGCAATTAATCAATACTATATACAAAAGTTTGATAATTCTATTTATTTATGAGCTTAACAATGTTTAATTTTGTCTAAAGTTAAAAGAGTCAACTTTAAATTTATTCCCAGACTTAGTTAAAACTCACATTACCTGGCTGTATGTGTATGAATCTGTGTGTGCTTGATTAAATTTGGTCGTAACAAAGCTTATAAGCACTTTAAATAAGATGATATACAATAATTAATATAAAATTAGAATTAAATTTTGTATGGAGGCTCTGACGTCGGCTAGAAATATATGGTACATAGAAAAGAATGACCATATATCAGTGACACAAATATTCGGACGTACAGACGAAGCTAATTTGATTTCCCTTGAGATGCCTATAATGTAAAAATAATATGTACTTAATGGGATGGACGATGTTATGCATTATAGGTAAACGGACTACAGACAAGACAATAGAATAAAGAGTTTCATTGAATAAGATTCTCAATACTGCTATTCGTTGCAACTGTTGATAAAAATGATGAAATTTGATAATAATAATTAAAATAATTCGGCTTTAGTGCTAGTGTTTTTATCAAATATAGATAGATTCATTATGTATGTCTTATTATACTTTTTACAAGCAGTGATTCGTGATATTTGTAACGAATTGAAGGAGACTTCATCTATGAATGTGATCTATAGGATTCTTATTGGCATACATGAAAATTTACTGGAAAACAATTAAACAAAATTGTCATAGAGCATTTTTTTTTTTTGTTTTACTTTCCTTATTAGGGAACTTTCTCAAATCTTGAACTCTTAAGTTGTGTATACATTAATACCATAACCTGCCATGAAAAAAGGCACGAAAATATCCAAAATTTTGGATAGCCAACTTATTCATATCTTAAGCTAAAGATGTCAAACTTCACTAAAACTTAGTTTCCGTTGGAAAAACTTTTTATTTAGTAACTTTTTCTTAATGTGTTTACTTTTTTGTGTGCGAAACACGTAATCTGAGGTAGAAACGAAATATGTAGATATACTTGTAAGTATATTGTGTCTTGTTATTGAATTATGTAGTAGGTAGACTCGTATATTAACGTTTGATGTCTGCATGTTGCTAAGTACATATGCTGGATAATAATATTTAACTTTGAAATTGATGAAGTTTATACTATAAAAAGTTTTTCTGGTAACCAAATAGAAATTGCATTGTAAATATTTAATGTAATCAGGCATCATTTATGAAACTGTGTAACCAAGTTTATAATACAAAAATATTATATATACATATTATGCTACTGAAAATTTCTTAAAATATGTTAATTAGAAATAAAACAAACATAAAATAAATATTGTAATTTAATATTTAATAATGAAAAATGTGCTTCGATTTTTTATTACTGACTTTTGCGCTTTTGCCCTCAAAAATCTGTATTGGTTTTCCCTAGAAAGAAATTAAATTTACACTTTTTATACACTTCACGGGAGTGAATAGTATTATGAGTTTGTATTCTTGATCAGCTCGATTACGCGAATTGATTAAGCCATGTCCGTCTGTATGTATGCAAACAAGTCCCTCAGTTTTTGAGCTAGAGAGCTGAAATTTTGCACGAACGTTTCTTTTTACTATACGCAGTACATTTGTCGGAACCACCCGGGTCGGACCTCTAGGGGGCGCTGCCTCCCATACAAACCACCCATTTGAATTCATGTTCTCATTAGAAATTTTTTTTTTTGGTTTTTATCCTATTGATCTGAAACTTGGACACTATCAGTTTCCAAGACAGGCGCAGAATATTTGTTGGTACCAACCGAATCGGACTACAAGGTGGGTAACCCCCATACAAATCCCATGAAGAGTATTTCATCTTCGGCAAAGTCGAAGATAACGTTCTTATTAGTTTCCACTCCATTCTGCATTCACTACGAGTACATTGTATAACAAGCTTAAAAGGAAAACTTAAATCTTTTTATACTGTGGCTGCAAGGCCACATACAAACACCATAGATACTCACATAATTCAAGGTGCAGAGCATCAGTCTAACAGCTCTTAAACACATTCTCGCAATTGTACCCCATTTTTATAGAAAACAAGTAGTATAGGATATAAAGGGCTTATCGAAAGAGCTTCATTTTGCTTTCTGTGGTGACAACACTTAACGATAATACATTTACCTGCATCAGTTGATAGCAACCTACGAGATGAGGTTACCCACACGTACACCGAGTGTTGAATCAATTGATATGAAAATGCTTAAAGCAGAGTTTTACGTACAAATAGTTCATCGTCAATAAAAAGTATAAAGTTCAATTGACCTCAAAAGTTATATTTGTGTGGCACAAATCAACAATTCCCACAATTTGGTTAAACGTTTTTATTATGAAGTTTGATTTCAATTTTACAATGTTAGAATTAAATAAATTGATTTTCTCATATCCTTCACATACAAGTATATGTAAATTTGTAATTCTCATTATCCAAAAAATGCAAACAAGTTTATCTTATAAAATACTTCAATACTTCAATACTTTACCATTTCAAACGTGAGTACTATGATTATTTCGTTCAAACATAAATTCTTCTTAACAACTAAATAACATATTGCATGATTCTTGCAACAATATAACCGGTCTAATAATATATACCTTTTAGGGTTCAGGACCCAAAGGATACCAAAAGGAACCCTATTGCAGAGACTTCATGAAATGTGAATTGTAGCTCTTTTATTTCGGGTTTTCAATAAGTTTGATGGAATACATAGAGGAACAACAAAAATGTTTTTGTTTTACATTAAGCGAGAGAGGTCAGTAACCAACCTGACATGGATTAATAGAACATTATTAATGATGAACTGACACTTCTTGAAAATATTGTTTTTTTCCTATGGAGAACACTGTTTAAAAGATTTTGTTTTGTCGGAACCTTTCCGCGAAAACTCACATTTAATTAAGAAAACGAACTAAAACTAATAGGAGTTCAACGAATTATAAGATAATTGACAGTGTGAGCCATAGCACAGGAGAAATTTTTTTTTATAGACGCATCTGGAGGAACTTGTAAAACTTTCTTGACTTCAGTAATTTTAGCTAAAATCCGAAGCGCAAACAAAATTGCTGTTGCGATTGCTTCGTCAGGCTTCGCAGCCACTCTTCAGTGTGGAGGTAGAACAAAAAAAACAGAGCAACTGATAATGCACAATGTCACACAAGTCTCATTTTGATACTGTCAATACAACACTCAAAGATTTAAGATCCTCTCAGGCGGTAATGGGTGAAGTGACTTTTGTATTCACTGGAGATTTTGGACAGAATTTTGCTGTGCTTCCTAAAGGTACACGTACCGATATTCTTAATGTATGCTTAAAAAAGTCTGAAATTTGGCCATATACAATAGGTTTACAAAAACTAAAATTGTCTGTTAATATGCGCGTGCATTTTTATGGGCGCCATCATTCATATGAGTTTGCAGAATACCTGTTAGAAATACGCGATGGTTCCACCTTCATAACAAACAATGGCTGCATTATAATGTGTGATGTTGTAGTAATCTGCGTTAAAACAATTGAGGAACTTATTGGTAAGGTCTATCCTGATATTGAAAATTTGCAGCATAAAAACTATCATCATTTCAACAAATACAGCCATAGACGAGATTAACGATGCAGTTTGACATGATGTCTCAGCAGAATTTAAAATCGACAGATCGAAATGACTTTGTTCACTACCCAACAGAATTCCTTAATTCCTTAACACTCCGGGACGACCACGACATAAATTAAAACTTAAAATTGGTACACCCATTATACTTCTACGTAACCTTAAGCCACCCAATTTATGCAATAGTACAAAACCACAAACTAAGCGTTACTTCCCTAATATTATAGAGGCGCCTATTTTAACAGTTCCAGCAGCAGGCGAAAATACGATGATCCCCAGGATTCCAATGATTACAACCGAGTTCTGTTTCCAGTCAGATCATGTTTTGCGCTTACTATTATTTATTTTATCACAAGGGCAATTTCATACTTTTGGTGTAGATCTCCGTATCGAAGTGTTTTCTTATGGCCAGCTATATGTTGCTCAGTCACGAATCGGCACATCACAAAATCAATTTTTCTTATTCTTGGCCATAGAAATGAAACTCGGAATGTTGTGTTTACGGAAATATTCAATAACTGACTGTTTTACTCAGCGTTATGGCTTACATACGAGGGTCAATCAACAAGTACTTAGCCTTGGCGCTGCTATTACAGTACATTCTTTTAGTAGCCTACTGTCAAAGTTTCAGTCAACTACCTTCATTAGTTTTATTTTGATAGCCTTTGGAAGCGAAGGTATCGGTCAGTTTTACTAAAATGAAAAATGTGCAATATCGTTCGGTGAAATTTATGTCGACTCATACAGTTAAAGTGTACTATCACTTTAGTCTGATATTTGTGTGGCAAAGAATCTGAAATCTAGAGGAAAATTCTTTCCTTTAGCCATCATACTCATAGTCTGGCTACTGAAACTCATAGCCACAATGCTTGTTGATTCACAAACAATTTTCTTTTTATAATTTTAAAATTAAAACATTCAATTTACTACAAGAGTTGTTTATTGATTTAAATTTTCTTTAAAATGTTATATAGGAGTAATAAAAAACTGTCAAGTTGAAAAAGGGGGCTATATATTACAGGTTACATTCCAACAAATAATATAATGAAGGAGCTTAAGGAGAAGGGCCCACAGTATTTAAAAATTCTTTGAGTGAGACACTATTATGAAAATATTTCCAATGTTCAATGTGAATTGTTGCATCGTTTAAATGTTTGGCCTTCACTTTCTGTAGATTTGTGCGTGTGTGTTTGGTAAAGATGATGCGTATTTGCTTTTCAATAAAAAAAGAAAATAATCTTATTGCTTACGAGAAATGGAAAGAGCAAAGGCGTTTAATATTTGTATTGTACAATGAAGGACACACATCGGTATAAGAAATTCATTCGTATTCGACCCACAGCATTATTGATTAAATTGGAATTAAAGCCTTCAATGCCAATTTAAGCGTAAGTCAACCAAAGGAAATAAAGGAAACCAAAAGATTGTTTGCGCAACGGAAAAGAAAAGTAAAAAACCAAAAAAAAAAAAAAAAAGAAGCTTTAATAGAAACCAAGGAAGAATGCGTATAAATTACCTAAAATAGGATGGTAAATATTGATTGATTTGTGTACTTCATATTGTGGCAACATCTGCCAATTTTTTATTCCAAAGTTGCTGCGGATGTTGTGATCTGGAAAAAAAGCATTGTACTAAAGTCAGGATGATGGAATGTGACTTTTTTTCTCAGAAAATGTGTAAAAAAGATGCGATGCGGATTAAAATTTGCTAGTGAATTGTGCATTGGGCAACTTGAAGGATGAAATGTTGCAAAATTCATCGCTTAGTAAAATACGATTGGAGACTTCGCAATTGTTGTTAGTTAGTTGCTTGCATGCAGTTGACAACAATTGCCACAGGCGAGAGTGAACAGAATAAAAGTGCACAGAGATCTTAATTCCCAGACAAGAATGAAACACAATGCACAATATCTCGCTCTATACATACATACTATATAGTATGAATTCACGTAAATGACAATGGCAACAATTGCAAGAGCAAGGCTCAAGTCACTGAAATCAAAATCAAAAGCTATTGAAATCAGGCATAATACATCCAAACAATAACCAATATACAAGTATAGTACGTAAACAAATAGAAATTTCCTGCCATTGCAGCATTACTTGTCGGAAGTTGTGACCTGGCTTTGTAGTCAACTTGTTCTGCAATGGACATGGACTTGAAACCGTTTCCTATTGCTCGTCCTTAATCCATTAAGTTTTCTTGTTAACGACAATCGGTTATCCTCCTCATACACAATACATACATACATAGGTACATGTTGCATGCTACCCTCTAATCATTATTATCAGCAAAATCATCGTTGCCATCCATACAAAAGTCATAAAATTAACATGCGAAATACCGTTTTCTTTGTTGTACAGTGCTTAGAGTGCTTCACCCGGTAACAAAGCACTGAAATTATACTTTATTGCTCGCAACAGTTATTCAATGCGTAGCGATTAAAAAAATGATTTGATTTGACTTTTGTTGCCATTAATCTTAGAATTCTTGGGACTTTTAGGTTGTTTGCTTCATTGTGTTGCATGCATGGATGCAGTAAGTCAGTCGGTAATAAATTTTTCAACCAATTTTATGTTGCATGTAATACTCAACTGGCACGACATTTGACTTTCATTTTTATTTTTATATCCCTTAAAGCAACATAAAGAACAACAGCACCACTGACAAAAACGATAAGAAACCTCAAAACACTTCAAGTTGAAACCTTTTTCAATGGCCTTGTTCAAAATGACATTTTGGCAGGAATCATTAATAATTAAAGCAACACATAAGTATAACACCGATGTCGTTCCTTATAATTTTTTCCTGACACACACAAACTTCAAACTCAAAAAATGACAACGAGAACGAGACAAAGAACTTTAAGTCAACCAAAACTTTTCTTTTCAAAGAATACTTTCCGGCAAATTGGACAAACGCCATTGTCAAGCTCGCTCACTTAATGGTTCAACATAATGACACCAAAAAGAAACCATTGATTACGATAAAAATGGTGATGATGATTCGGATGACAAAGTGTATGAAAAATGTTGCGGTCTATCAATACACAAAAGTTTTTGTGCTGTCAACATAATTTTCGGGACATCAATGACGATGCTGCGTAATAATTTAATTCGTTTATTTTGTGTTTGTAATGATGATTGTGTTCTCTTAAATATTGTCATGACAGGATTCACACAGCAGTATATAAGTTACATTTAAAGCTACCGGTGGCCAAAATTTAACATCTTGAAAGTATTCCACCCAATATACGAGTATGTATACGCGTGGTATTTGGTCTCATGGTTGGTGGCATTTTACGGATTTTAATTTTAAGAAATATTTGGCTTTTCTACGGTTATTTGGAACTTGAGTTTGTTAATTGTGAACATTAAGGAGTATATAGAAAATGAGCACTTAACTTTGTTTTCTTCCTCCCTGGTGTTGCTTGCGTATTGCTTCGCTTCGATGGCATTATTAACTTTTTCATTAGTTCTTTTTACTTGCGTTATTTAAATCACAACTGTTTTTTCCGTAATACATCTGTTATTTAAGTCCTTTGAGTGGTGGTTAAGCGAGTGAACGAGTGCATGTCCCTGACATAATTTACAATTTGAACAACAATTCTCATTATGCTACTGTCGTCTAATCCAAGTCAACCCAACAATTAGGCAGATACTCAGTAAAGCAGTCACTCACTCAGTCAGTCACCCATATTGTCAATCAGTTAAACAAAGGCTCGAAAGTAGTGGTTGTTGATGATGGTTGGTATGCTTCGAAAATTCGCATTATCCCCGTGTGCGTACGTAATAACTCGATTACATTCATTTTCTAATGTATACTCATATTTCGTACATGGTCTTAAAAGGAATATTACGCCATAAAGACAACATCTTTATAATGAGTGCTTTATTTTATCAATTAACAAAAAAAAATAATATAAACACTTCTATTTCCATCTTCATCTTAGTCACAGTCATAATATTGTGGCGTATTTGCAATCTTTCAACATAAGCAAATGTGTAAGCACTTGTCATTATCAAAATTTGAATAGAAGAGTATTTTCTGTCACTCGTCCTTGATTCCTTCGTATCTATCTATCTATCCAACAAGATAGCACATAAATTAAATAAAAGAAGAAAAAAAAATGGGTATCTGATTGTTAATAGATTTTAATATTCATAGTTCTTCTGTTTATACAATTTCTTCCATTTTGTAGTATTTTATTTTCATAAATTTGACGAAGCTTTGCTACTCATTATGCGTAAAAAATGTGAAGCACGTCCAGAGTTAACAGAATTTTCATGCTTTATATTCTTTTCATTTACACCTTACACACGTTTAATATTGTATATAGAAAATTATGTTTAAAATGCAGAAAGTATATACAATAAGTTACATGTTTTAATTTAATTCCATGAATTCTTGAGTCGTGAAGTCCATCATGCCCTACATATCTTACAATGTTGCCTCTGTTGGTTTGTACATAAAGTTTGGCACTTCTATATACAAGTATTTTTAAATATTTTTCTGTGAATGAATATGAAATATTTGTTTGCAGGTTTTATGCTTTGTTTATCATCGATGGTAATAACAACCCGATGCATCTAAACAGCTGACAACTGAGTATTGAGACGAAGGTGACAGCATAGAACCACCTAATAACGCTTGTATAACTTGCTATCTTTGTTGCACAAATTCGGGGTATTTGATAGTCGTCGGAACCCACCAACCATGAGACTGTTAACTTGTTTTTTTTTCTTTTTTTTGTCTGCTTGCTTCATTCGTTCGTTTCTTGCTATTTTGCTTGTGGTTGCAAAAAATGGTGGATCGTTTTAGTGACGGCAAGCAACATCACATCATCAGATGTAGACATAATGGATCAAGAGAGGACAGTATACAAGCGGCTAAGGTCGCCATCACAGCTACTAGATAGTCTACGTTGACATCTAATTATAGTTGTCAGCGCTTAGCAGTAGTAAGAGTCTTATGTTATGGTAACAACAATGGTAGTGACGTTTCCGAGCTCCCAATTACACATAAACATAAACCACATGAAAATTTATATAAGTTTCAGTGTGTGTGTGTCTAAATATTTTTTGCTATATCGCAAATTATTTCTGTAAATTTTTCTGAATCTTGGTTAGCCTTCGCAATGTCATTATGGAAGAGAAAGAAAGTAAAAATCTCACAACACATATTCAGTTAAACGAGCTAAAAAGGAGGGCTTTTCATAAAAATACACTGCTCTACATATTGGATAATAATACAACAACTACCAAGAGTTGCTAAAAATAGTTCATAATTCTTTTCAAAATATTTTATTTACATATGAAATGAAAAGAATTTCAATTTTTGTAAAGGAAAACTATCTAAATTATTTGTAGAAATCATTTATTTATAGTTCACTCATAATTTTTTCATGAATTGTTATCATGTTAGTTGTTCAGAATTTCATTAGTCACGTACATAATACTGTAACAATGAGATTAAATACCTTTTATTTCAAAAATCAGTGGTGACAGGAGAGCAACAGGTGATTTTCGCTGATTGTTGCCAAAAAAAGGAGAAGGGTAATTGCAAACGAGGTGACTGTGTGGTGAATAGAAATAGAAAAAGAATGTAGTGTCGCTTTAGCCGACAAATGAGAAGACACAATAAGAGATAGAATGTGAGTAATAAATAAAGTGTTCTTAACTAAATTTGCAACAATTTTTTCATTACACAGAATACACATTCCCAAGCTGAAGGAAGTCGCAAACATTTATGTCTAATTCCTTTTTCTTATATAAAACTGATTGCTCTGTTATTGTTTTAAGTTAAAAATATAGTCAGGACTCGTATAGGTCTAAAGACCTCATTTATCTTTTCACTGAAGGTTTCAAGTTAACAGTCACATTTACATTTAATAAATCATAATTTAGTATGAAATGTATTACTTAATCAAGCGATAAATTTACGTATAACCCAATACTAACACAAACCCCAAATCACTTTAATCCTTAACTTATGTCGCTTTCTCACAATGAAAATGAATGTGCGAATGAATAAAGAGTGGGAACACAACACCTTAAACTTAAAGTAAAATATTTTTGCAACAATACAAAAATGAAAACAGCGAAAATGTTTTTATTACAATAAGTATAAAAGATAAACTGCTTGGGCTAGCCAAGAATTCGTAAAGTAATAAAAATTTACTGCCGCAGATGATATCGATAAATATGAAGTAGACAGGTGCTCTGAATTTTGATTTCAATACCAATCACTAGTAATTCTTTGATTCATTCATTTATTCAGTTATTGACACGTCTACGTACTTTTATTTATAAGAAAACTAATCAGTTAAGCATTTCACGATGCTCAAATGCAGGAATGCGTATTACCCATAGATTCCGACGATTTCTTTGATTCAATTGTTTAACAAACTTCTATAGACAGCTCATTAACTTTGAATAAATAAGCCTAGAGTAAATAAAAAATATATATGAAAATGTAAAGCAAAACAACAAAAGTCTCGATTATAACTTGTGTATGTCCTCTCCATTATACTCGCAACAAAAGGAAGGAATATCGGCTGACATCTATATACAAGTAATTTTCTCTAGAGTCAGAGAGACTGCCAAATCAATTTCGAGAGTGAAAAGTGCTTCATTAGCACGATTGGGTGAGCACCTTGGAAGGAGTTTGAATGAAGTGTAGTAGTACGAACGCATGAAATGACAGCTGAGATAAATTAACAGAATAGATCACAAACATTAGACAAAAGTTAGTACAATAAATATGCTATAAAATTAAATTCAATTGTCACGTATTTTTCATGTTCTGTAATCACGGTCGACCTAACAAAGAAAAAGAAACAAAAAAAAAAAAGAAAGAGGTGTCGAGGGACACCAGTGTAGAGCGCAGCTCCATTCAGAACCAAATTTGTAATTTTTTTTATTTATTGAAAAATTTATGTTTTAATTTTCTTTTTTGATTCATTTATATTATTTTTATTTATTACAACTACGTATATAATTTCTTAAAATAAAAAATACAATAAAATAATATAATGTAACAAAAATAAATATGTGTAATTTTAAATTTTATGTATCGTGTTGTACGAAAGTAGTAGTAAGTAGTAAGAAATGAATGTTTTTGATTCGATGTTGTTCAAAAATCGGGGAAAAAAACTGCATCAATAGACGTGTGATATCTTGTTGTGGCTTGTAAAGGACTATTGCTCATTGTGAGATTAAACTTATCGAAAAGAAAAACTTTAAGGGGTTCTGATTTTTCTTCAACAAAATTTACATTGATATTACCAACCAAAATAAGTGGAAGTTTATGGTAATTTTGTCCGAGTAGAGCAGAACCCCCCTCACTAAACTCCAAAAGTGATGTATGGATGAGCAACGTTATTTCTTGAACTGAACTAGCCGGCGATATGTTTATAACTGCCATTATTATTTGAGTATCGTTCTCCATTCTCCATGTTGCGGAACAAATGTCGCCAATACATGTCCTTCGTATCATTGCTTCCGTAATTATATGCATTCTTGGTGTAACAATGCTGATTGCGTCACTGTGATTTTTATAAATTGCTACTCCTCCAACACGAACATCTGGTCTCTTTTATTTTACAATGCAATCGATATTCGGAGTAAGAAACCCTCGATCGGTACCCATCCACGTCTCACTGAGTAGTAAAATATTGCATTTTTGCTGTTTATGCAAACTCGTGAGGACCCAGGATGTTTTCGCTCATGACTGCAGTAATGAAAGAATGAGAGTTCTATTAAGCCAGAATTAAGTAAAAATTAAAAAAAAAAAATCCTAATGCAGGATTCGAACCCCACGCCCTCGGTTTGCCAGTCCCTTCTCTCTATCCACAACACCACACAGACATTTTAATTGTCTAATATAATAATCTATACATATTATGAAACAAAGTCGCTTTTTTCCTATATTCGCTTAAATCTTTAAAACTACGCAACGTATTTTGATGCGGTTTTTTTAATAGATAAAGTGATTGAAGAGGAAGGTTTATATTTATAATAACATCCATTAAATAGTGGAGAAATACTGTTATTTTCACAATACATATACCTATATGCCTATCTTTAAAATTAATGTATTTGGCATAGTGTTATAATTCATGGAAAAAGCATTTACTGTCACTACAATATTCCAGCTTCTCATTATTTACACAGCAAAGTTTCTTCAAATGTGATTTTAGATTTTTTTTTATTTAAGTCTGATTATTGCTATCAAGAAATTATAAAGTCATGTCTGGAAGACATGCCAAAAGAGATGAAGAATCGTCAACGGAACGTGAGGCTTGCCTCAGTCAGGCTCGGGATAGATATAGAGCTTAGAGAGAGAAAGAATCATCAGCACGAGTTACTAATTCATGGGTAAATAAAGAAAATTCTACCATGAATTACGATCCTTCGATTTCTTACAAGGACGATCGTATAGTGTCAATAGGTACTATGTCAGTAGTGTGTGAACATTGCTTGGCATTGAAGGACGAATCGAAAGGCATGTGTTGCTTACAAGGAAAAGTCAAATTAGAAGAAATTCTCCCTCCACCTGAAACACTTAACTCTCTTCTTACGGGTGATCATCTATATATATATAAATGCACTCAAAAAATAGTATGATCCCGCAAAACTCGAGAACGGCTGGAACAATTTTGATGATTTTGTTCTTTTTGTTGTACTCATGGAGTTACAGTCAGGTTCTTTGCTTCATTTGGATCCGGTAGGTAGCGCTGTTATAGATAGTTTTATGCCATTTTTACATTTTTTTTTTATTTGGTGCAAAATATACTGAACCGTTGTTTTTTAAAAGAACAAATTCTTAAAGTTGCTTAGGTTATAATAGAATATTAAAATATATTGTAAATTATTAATTACACATTTTACAACAAAGCTTTTTACAAGAAACACCCAATTAACGCATAGGGGGTGTAGCAACGCACGCCGGTTAACGCTAGTTTAATATATTTCGATCAAACATTAATCGACTATGTATGTATTGGCCGTTCTGTTGGATCACTTTTTGTCCATCTTACAGGAAGTTTCATTATTCCGTCCTCGTAGAACTTCTGATCCTTCATTCCGTTGCAGCATAACTGTCCTCTGGTGAATGATGAACGGCCTTTGATGCGGTTAGAGGTCTTACTCCATGATTGTTTTCCGTTGACGTTATTGTACACAACCCATTTTTCACCACCCGTTATGGTTCGCTTTTAAAATGGATTATTTTAAACAATGAATCACTTTGTGAGGAGAATACCTTTCAACTCAGCGGAATCCAAATATCGAGCTTGTATACGCATCAAAGTTGTTTAAGATGTCTTTTGATTGTTATACAACATTCGTTAAGCCTTTCTGCAATCTCTTGTGTTGAATAAGAGCGGTTGTCTTGATTTGTTCGTCATCAGCAACCAATGGGCGACCAGTGCGTGTAGTACTATTAAGCTCAAAATCTATGGAACGGAATTCTGCAAACCAGCGCTCACATTGGCATTCATTTATTGCATCTTTTCCGTACACGTCACACTCTTTCCTTTAGATTGGGTTGCATTTGCCCTTTTCGGAAGTAAAAAAGCAAAATATGCCGAAAATGCTCACATTTATTTTCCATGGTTAATTATCTGTCCCTTTCACAAATGTTATCGAACATCGATCAATATCTTATCGATAGTAGTTTAGACTCAAACCTTTCAAACGACATCTATGTTTAAAATGTTCGATCACTCATTTAAAATTGATACTAAAGCCATCTATTGGCAAAAACCGACAAGACTTTTGCACACACCCTATATTCATTGCATTCTTTCGGAAACGGAAGTAGAAAACTGGTCATGCGATAAAGTAATAGTAGTTAGTCATGCTCGGTCCCAGAGGGTACCAAACGTAACCGTATTGCTAAGGTTACGCTGGCCGTCGGTCTTCGGGGCATATTTCATGAACCGTAATTGATGGAGAATTGAAATTATCACAGAATAATGTGTAGTTCTATCCGGGCAATGGTAAGAAATTCTAAAAATAAAATATATTTTAAAAATTTGAAGGGACCCCGATACAAGAAACTAATGGGCTTGTAAGCTTTACGATCCAGTAACCCCACGATTTTGAAATTTGCTTGGTTGATGGAAGAGGATTAGAAACTTATAATGTCGAAATTGCAGTTTAGGTGGAGATGATCTTGATGATCCGAGCTGTTCTCGCCTGTTTCCCCTAGTTGATGGAAGTGGATTAGAAACTTATAGTGTCGAAATTTCAGTTTAGGTGGAGATGATCTTGATGATCCGAGCTGTTCTCGCCTGTTTCCCCTAGTTTCTTAAACAATTTTTTGTCTACTCTTTTTATTTATTATTTTTTATTCTGATAAAGATATGGGGAGGGTCTCATATTCATACATATATCTACCAGTAATAATAAACAACATATCACAATCAATCTAAATATAGTATCCAATTCGATCTTAACGTAATCAGTTGTTCTATTTTCTTTTTTTTTTTTTACTGTGTATTAAAAATAAAGATTTTTATTAGGGAGGGTCCTATAAATATATGTCCATGTCCATAGTTGATTTTGATAATCCATTTCGATGTCCTGTCTATGTCTCAATCAATTATAGAAATATTTTTGTTTTTTACCAGTTTTTTCAACTTAATTTCATAATTTAAAAGTTTTATTTATTGTGTAAAGAGCTTAGAAGAGACCGAGGCCTCCCATATAACATATATTTATGTTATTTACCAATTAAAGATCTCTAAAATTCCATATTTCGATAATGATGATGATGATGATGATGATGTATTGTAGTAGCAACTGATGTGGTAATGATGATGATGATGATGATATTGATATTGATATTTTGTTGTCTGTCTGTTGTTTATAAGATTTACTAAAGACAATCTTTTACTGATTTACAGATATCGGGAGGAAGTTCTATATGGATGTACCTGATGATGTTAATGATCTTTTCTGTCTGTTTTAAGGTATTTTTTTTTATTTTTTTCTCTAAAATTACTTGATTTAAGAAAGATAATGATTTTTAACTGCTTACCTATATAAAAGACTCTAAAGAGAAAAAGACCCTCATAGTTTTCTCTTACATTGTTTTTTGAGCTTATTAAGCTTAAGTTTTCTTGAATAAAATTGAAATTTATTATTTTACAAATATTGAATAATGCATTAACTATCACCTATCCCTCCCTTTACATTCCGGTTAGTTATATCAATCGTGGGTGGTTTATAATGTTTGATGTGTTCAAATAAAATTTTGGCTTAAGCGGTTTTCTTTTTTACCTTCTATCTACTACTTTACATACATATCATTCATTTGTCTCAAAATTCAGAACTCATATAGATTCCATAAAAAACTATTACTATTCACATATACAGTAGATATCGGTTGTACGCCAATGTTATATTATTACAAGCAATATTTGCATAAAAACAATCTTCGGTTGTATGCAAGACATGTGCATATAAACAATTTATTAATTGTAAGACCAAAATTGTATCTTTTTCCATTTTTGTAAAACTGACCGACACGCTCGCTTTCAAAGGCTATCAAAACAAAACTAATGAAGGGAATTGACTGAAACTTTGACAGTAGGCTACTAAAAGAATGTACTGCACGATGGTAACACTCTTTTGTAATAGCAGCGCCATCGGGCGGTGAGGCTAATTACTTGTTGATTGACCCTCGTAATGGCAATATTTGCTTACAAACGATTTGCATACAAGCAATTAAATTCACACACAAAAATTTTGTATTCTTGCATATAAACAGTATATGCATATAAATGGTTCGTTATACAACTGATATCTACTGTATCTCGTATGTACTGTGTTCGATAAAACTAAAGTACGAAACTTACCATGACAAAAGTTTGGTCAATAAAATTGTCAAAAAGGACGTAAATTTTTTCTTTTTCATGAATTTAATTACTTTTAACATAGTAAAACAATAATATAATGGCTCGAAATAAATATTCTGCCGTATATAGAGAAAAAATTATCATGATTTTTAATAAAGGAGAGTCTATAAAGGATATTGCCAACAAATTTAGCATACATCACAGTGTTGTTTCAAGAACAATAAGTCGATTTCGTTGCTATGGCTCATTAGAAACCAACTACGTGATGATAAAGCAATCATTCGTATTTTTAAAAAAGATACATTTATATCGACAAGAGCAATAGAAAGTTAAGTAGACTTAAATTGTTCACGAAAAAACCATTCATTTCAAAAAAGAATCGTCTAGCACGCCTTGAAGGTCACACCTTGCCAGGTCACATGTCAACTGACTACTGCCAAATGGCGAACTGTACTATGTATTTTCCAATGAATCAAAGTTCAATATCAAAGGTTCCGATAGATTGAGGCTTGTACGTAGTCCAAAAGGGCAACGCCTTAAGTAACGCTATTTGAAATCCACGGTCAAATATGGTGGATGCAGTGTATATTGGTCTGAGGTTGCTTTTCTGGCAAATTAATTGGTTTAATTCGTCGAACAAATAGTATAATAGACCGGTTTATGTACAAAGACATTCTGCAGAACACCATGCTTCCTCATGCGGAGGACCGCCAACACACTGCTAGATGCGTTAAATAAAATCAATGTTTTGAAGTGGCCTGCTCAATTACTCGATCTCAATCCCATAGAGAATCTATGGAAATTTGTAGACCCGAATGAAATGCGCGAAAACTGTAGCAGATGGACTCTCTCATTCACCCAGGTCGAATTGGTTTGGAAAAACATTTCTTATCTATTCAAATTTTAAATAAATTATTTGACAATTTTATTGAGCAAAGTTTTGACTTGAAATAAGTTTCGTGCTTCAGTTTTGACGAATACTGTATGTAATGCACATATGACTCAGTTAAGGAGGGGGAAGAGGAACTAAGACCAAAGTTAGCTTCTTATCTATCAATTTGTTTCCTTAATTTCATTTAATTTTCCTTTATGTTTATTATGTATTTTGTTTTTTTTTTAAAGTTTTTCTGAAATTATTTATATAAAATATACTTTAAAAAATGCCAGAAAAAAAAAATTTGTATATTTTTTTTAAAATTATATTTACAATTCAAAATAAAATATAAATAGAAATATATAAAACTCAAATGAAAATTCTCATATTCTTCACATTCATACATAAACAAAAAAGAAACAACAACTTTATACTTATCCATAACATCTATTTTTTTACATATAAATTAATAATATTTCAGCCACCCCCTCCTTCCTTCCCTCCTATCTATTCCACTTTGTAACATATCTAATCTTTCATACATCTAAAAATTCAAAATAATTATGATTTTAGTTTATTTTTATTATATGTAAATTTGAATTTAATAATTTTGAAATATTTAAAGATAAATTTTCTTATTTCAGTTTTGTTTTTCATTTTATAATAATTTTTTTGAAGAAATTTTGAAGCGCTTTCAAGTAATCATTTATTGTTTTTTTAATTAGTTTTCATTTTCTTTTTTTTTTTAGTTCAGTTTTATTACCATGATTTTTCTAGAACCAAAGGAACACATTAATCGCTCTATATGCGGTCTTCATAAACGATGTCTGTTGTCTGTTAGCCTGTGTTTTGTCCATCCGTTTATGTTGAGCTATAAGAAAGTTCGCCGATCTTCATTCATAAACCCAATGTTTTTGATATCTTAACTTATCTCTAAAATCATCATTTCATTTACAGTTCATACATAACCTTAAGTTTGAAAATTTAAAACTTAAAAAAATCATTAAAGAATTCTTTCAAAAATTGCATCTATTGAGCTATGAGTGGTGTTATACACACAACTAGTTTCAGCTTCCCATAGAAAAATGAATTTTTTATGTGAAGTTTTCATAATTAAAAATTATTTAATTAAAAATATTTTTCATAATTTCAACAAAAGTGGAGTCACACAAAAGTTTGGGGATCTCAAGAGTTGAAATTATTCCATATAGTGGGATCCACTTTATATGGCAAACCAAAATGGTAAAATGTCTGTCATCACAAAGGAAAGATTTTTAATTATTCAACACATTTTTGCATATGAGATGATGAGATTTAAGGTGAAGGTGTGCATTCCTTGTTTTTTTCCTAACCGGAATCAAAGGAAATTGATTGATACTAAATCTATTTTATTTTCCATTCTTTAATTTTATAGATTTTTCTATGCCAATTTTCCAAAATTTTCATTTTGTATTATTTTGTTGATTTCTCCGAGTTGAGTTGAGCTTTTTTTTTTATTTTTTTTTTTTTTTTGTTCTTAAATTTATTATAAATTTAATTTATTAATTAAATGCTCCACACCTAACCTTCTTCTACCCACAGCATTTCATATATTCTTTGTTCTCATTTTTCATGAATTTAGGAAAAATGGTCAAAAAATTATAAAGAGAAATATTTTCAACATGAAAAGTTGTTAATTTTTTCGATATATTTATTTTTTTTTGTTTGTTTTTTTTTTATAGACGGAACTATGGAAAAATTACGCTCATTATTCGATGCTATTTGCGATGCTATTTTTGGTCTTGATAGTAATTATTCTTTCTTAATTAATGAAATAATCTTCCTTCTTCTAATAATAATAATAAGGAAAAATATTTTTTTTATATATATTTTTCTTCTTTTTTTTTTTTTTTGAGAGCACATAACATTAAAAAAAAAAGAAACTTTATACACACACACACACACACACACACACACACACATACACACATTTATAAATAAATAGAATAACATACATATTGCAGAAAAAATTAGATAGATGAGAGACATATGTGGACCGATAATATAAAAATTACAAGACCCACGAACATCAATCAACAACAACAAGAAAGGACAACATAACAAACAACACAACTCTCAACTACAATATTTACTTTACTATACGAAACAAGTCTATTTCTCGTTTCATTCTCAGTTGGGGATTAATTTAAATCCTTCAATCATTCGATACATCAATCAATATATCAATCATGTAAACAGTCAATCATTTAATCACGGATATCACTCAATATATTAGTCATGAAAGAGTTAGTCATATATTCAACCAATCAATCGATAAATCACTCAAACAATTTTCATAAATCAAATAGTAATCAATAAAAATTTCACAGGATTCACAGTCTATTAAGGATTATTCAATTTATCAGTCATGTAAACAGTCAGTCCTTTAATCAACCAATGAATTGTTAAAGCACTTAAAGAATTGCCATCAAAGATCAATTAACTTATCCGTCATAAAAGTCTGTCATGAAATAAAGGATCATTCAATCAGTCATTCTATCAAGGATTATTCAATATATCAGTCATGCAAAACAGTCTACCATTTGATCAACCAATGAATTGTTAAATCAAAGATTAAATATATTATCAGACATTAAATCAAGGAACATTCAACTAGTCATTTAATGAAGAGTCAATCAATCGATATTTCAATCAAGGATCGATCATTCAATCAGTCATTCAATCAATCAATCAATCAATGTCCGAAATAAATTAGTCAGTAGTCAAGTCAAATCCTTTAATTAATCGATAAATTAATCAATCAATCCTGCAATCAGAATCAATCGATTGATCTAATCAATCACATTCAATCAATGCATCTCATCTTAGTTGACTGACTATAGATGTTTATTTCTCAAATGATTCTCAAATATAATTCAAACACAATTCATAAATCAAGCCAACTCCTTCAATTAATAAATGCAATTAAATGATTGATTTGATTATGTAGTCATTTAATCAACTAATGAATCAATGTGTTAACCAAATAATCAATCAATCTTGACGTTAGTAATCGATTAAGTAAACATTTAATCAAATAATCCACCAAGCAATTAATTAGTCATGCAGACAAAGGATCAACAAACTAATCACTCATGCAATCAACTCACCAATCAATTAATCAATCGTTAAATCAATCAGTCAATCAATCATTCAAGCCAATTAATCAAAAACTTAACCGAATCAAAGCAATCACAAGAATTAAAAAAAGAACCTTCAGTAGACTTCCTTCGCCTCGCCTCGCCTCGCCTCACCTCTCCTCATTCATTCCTTTACTTTTGTTTCTATCAAATTTTTTTTCTCTCTTTAAACTCTCAAAAAAAAAAAAAAAAAAAAAATTGCTTCAAAATTTAAATTAATTTAATCGATTGAAACCTCAAAATTCATTTGAAAAAGTTCCTTTGGAAGAGAATTCCAAAAAATTAAAAAAAAAAAAAAAATTGGTAAACCTAAAATAAAATATGATAAAAAACAAAAAAAAAAAAAACGAAAAGAAAGAGTAAAAATTTGTAGAACAAAAATGGGTCAAAATTTTACATTTTTGCTTGCAAAAATGATCAAAATTAATTTGAGAACAGACGAGACGAAACAATACAAATTAAATGAACAAATTAAAAATTATCTCTTAATGCAAAAAAAAAAAAAAATTAAAATTAAATTAATAAAATCATAATAATAGAAGAAAAAACAAGGAAATAATTAAAATTAAACAAAAAATTATATCAAAATTTAAAGAAAATTCTCTCTCTCTCTCTCTCTCTCTCATTGTTTTGTTGCTGCATCTCTAAATTAATTTATTGTTGTGAATAGAATTTTAATTATAATAATTAAAAGAAAGAATTATTATTGTTTTCTATCTCTACATTCTCTCTTCCTCTCTCAATTTGAATTGACGCCGCCGTCGTCATGATTTGCTTTGCTTGATTGATATTTTTTTTTTTTTTAACCCCAATTATGTGGGGGATTTTCTGCTGCTGCTTTAAATCATAATTAATGTTATTTTTTTTTTGCGAAAATATATTACAAAAATTACAATAAAATCCGCTACGCTCCGCATGCTCTACTCTTTTTTCTGGACACAACAGTACTTTGTTGCTCTATCTCTCTCTCTTTTTGTCTTTTTTTTTTTTGCTTTTGTCACATCATAAAACCTAATCAATTCAATAAAATTTATATAAAAGACAACCCCACTACTATATTATTGATTGAAGAGGTGTACGTACATACTAAAGCCTTGCGCGAGTCAACACCAAACAAAATTTTATCGTCTCTCGTTAAAACGAATCATGTGTTACACGCAACACTAACAATAGTCACACTGTTTTAACGAACACTTTCACAAAGCAACTCGTGTGGTGTTGTGAATCAATGATTTAGTTGAATTCATTAACAAAGACATTGAGCTATCAAGGCATAGCAGCAAACTCGAGTGTCGACACGTCAACATAAACAAAATGAGTTGAATGATTCGAATCAGAAACACACTTGACTCGTTTTTCATGGTGTGCACACTATTGCTATTGCATGCATGCTCTTTCATTTCGTCTCGACCGCACTCAAATTTTCTTTGTTATTGTATATTCATAGCAGTGTGACACCGAGTTGTAGCCATAAAAAACGATTCACACCAACTCACACCGAGTCATTCCCGAACATACGAGCCACACGACTGTTTAGATTCAAAACAATGAATCAGACAAGCAAATAAAACAAAATGAGTTGATTGACTCACTCGTTTCAAAAGCACACATGAGTCGTTTTCATAGTGTGCACAGTGTGATTGCCGACTATTAACACTACAGTAGTATTCACTAGTGCAGGGCTCTAGTACATACATACATAAACTCTTAATTACTCAATGATATTAGCTACACTCAATGATGATTTAAGAGTTACATATCTCTCTTTACTATAAACAATAATGGATGATTGATTGGCGGATAGAAATTCGCTCTCAATCACTCAATGCTCTTACTTTATGTACAATATTAATAATAATGGGGTTTGATTGAAGCGATATTTAACTATCAATTCTTTGTGTTGTTATGGGTAATGGATGATGATGGTGATGATTGGCGGGCGCTTATCACATATCGATACTCATTGTACCCAATGCGTTTAAACGGAATTGTTTGATTGAAGAGATCACAATGTCTTAATACTCTTTCTTATTTTTTTAACAAGCATCATACTCTCTTTCTTCCATAAGCTGATTTCCTGCTTTTACTGTTGCTTTGCTTAATTACAATCGCAGCTCCCTCTGTTGCTTATTCATTCTTTTTGCTTTGCTCCGTCGTCTTTTTAATGTTTAGTAAAATGATCTTAAATGCAAATTTACTTGAAAGCGCTTGATATTTATGTATGTATGTATGTACAAAAATAAATAAACATATAAAATTAAATAAAACAAAAGGAACGAGAAATAGTTTTTTTTTGTAGTCTTTGATTTTGACTACTTTCCTACAAAAACAAACAACTGAGAATTTGACTGAATTGTACAAACTACAACTACAACTACAACTAATTTCGCACACACACACATACTGACACACACCATGTATGTATTGTTTGTATGAATTTATGTATGGTGTTTATGTATGCAGCAAAGTTTTTTTTTTTTTTTTTTTTTTATTAGCAAATAAAACCATATTTTTTTTTTGTTTTCTTGTAAAAAGAGAGAAATAAGTTTATTTTGCTTAATTAAATTTCATATTTAATTAAAATATATAATTATGGTGAATCGAATTAGCAACAACAAGATAAAAAATAATAAAATAATACATAATAAAATTGTATTATATTTAAAAGAAAGAAACAAATGCAAACCAGTGAAGAAAAGGTGGAAGAAAAACTTCAAATTTTCTTAAATAATAATAAAATAATGAATTAATAAAAATATAATTTACTTAAAGTAAAAAAAAAAAAAAAAACAAATGAAAAATTCAATTTTAATTCATTTAAACTATTGAAAATCAAAAAAAAAAAAAAAAAAAAGTCTCACATTTAAAAATAAAATACAATCCACTTTCGCTAACTTGAACTACAATAATTAAAACTACCAACTCCATTCAAACTACCGAATTATTATTATTTGTACTATAGATAGGCCGAGTACTCGGTTGATACTCGGTACTCGGCGTACTCGGCGGGTTTTTTGATACTCGTACTCGGCCGAATAACTCGGTTTGAATGCCGAGTAAATGCCGAGTATACTTTGTTTAAGAAAAGCAATATTTAGGTAGATATAATTAAAACAACAGTGTTAATCAAAAAGTATTGATTACTAATTTAGGAAATCTTTGACAATCTCAATTATTAAAATCAAAATTATCCTAATGAATAGTCGTAAGTAGACAAAATTAAGAGAACAGTAATACAAATAATCAATATTTAAAATTTAATAAAGGTAAGTTATGATGCAGGAACGGGCGCACGTTCGTAGCACTCTTGGTGCATCATAGATACACTCTTGCTACCCCTGTCCACCACTCGAAAGGACTGTTGTTTTTTGCCAACAAATTTTCTTTGAAATAGCTCTAATTCTAAAGCAATTGGGTTTTTAGGATCATCGCGCTCTAATGGCTGGGTTGAAGCTAATTCTTCGAAGCAATTCCAGAAAGATGCATGAGGATCTTGTGACTGTGGTAATCGTTCAGATTCGTTTCTTCACTGCTGCTGGCACTCTCTGAATCGAGTTCTTGTATTGATTCTAATAATAGCGTATTCCTTATCAGTTCATAGTTTTCTGGATGAAAAAATCGCATCCTGAATCTGGGTTCTAGTAAAGTTGCCAAACTATAATATTTATCTTTTTCTAACCCTTGTTGTTTTTTTTCGACTGTTGGCGACAGACAGACGGCGTGTCTTCCTCCTTGCCGTACAGTTGCTGGTTACACCGATTACACCTCGGTTATCACTCACAACATGATCGTCATATCAGTTCTTTCAATTACTTTATCGACTTATTTGTTTGCAACTATCAAGCGACTGGTAGTTGAAAGGCGCTGGCATGAGGGGTGTATCAACGCAAGCCGGCCTTCGACTGGCAATTTTTTTCTTGTTGTTCTTGCAATATAGCAACTGGTGATTGAAAGAGTTACTCGGCCGAGTACTCGGTTGAAAAAAGGTTGAACCGAGTAAAACTCGGTACTCGTTACTCGGCAAAGTGTTACTCGGCCATCCCTAATTTGTACCTTTCCATTGTTACAAATGTATTCAAAAAGAGATGATTTTCTTCATGCTTATGGCTACGGCAAATAGTGCCCTTAGTATTCCGATTGTTTTAGCTGTGGCCCACTAAGCTATTGCCCTATTAAAAATGATGAATGCTTCGCTTAAAAGTAAAACACTTATAGTGTGTGTTCATGCTGTTCAACGTTCTCATTATAGTTTATTATACTCGTAGTACTCTTGTTTATGTGGCTTAAAATCTGACCTTGGACAAAAGAGTATCTGCATCCCTCTATTGTAATGTGCGTTGCAAAATTATAGAACCACCTAAAAATTATTGATTTCTTACAAAACTGTAGATGGTGGAAGGCAAAATAACAAACTTATAACGGCATTTGGTAAAAATTGTTAGTGTAAAGTTTTAAGCAAATCAAAAAAAAGAGCTTTTTTTGCTGTTGCATTTCTATAGAACCATTTGCGTTATTTTTATTTTGAAACGAATAACATGATTTTATTGAATGACTTTAATTTAATTAATTAGGCTTCCTTTTGCTAATATCGTCTGAGATTTTAAGCAAGTTTGAGTTCGAATTGGTCCCATTCTCTTATTATTACCTTCAACTCTTCAATCGATCTTGTTTTTGATTGTTGTAAATCCTTCGGACTAGTATTCCCCATATGTTTTCCATCGGATTTAAGTCTGGAGAACAAGCCGGCCAGTCCATAACATCAATGGATTTTCCAGAAAACCAGGACATGCTTTCGCGACTCACGTGAATTCTGGCATTATCTTGTTGGAATGTCTATTCTGTTTCCGGATTTTGTCTTACAAATGGCACTAGGCTCATTCCGAGGGCATTAATGTAGACGCTGCTCTTCATTTTCGAGGATACAAATTGAATTTCTAGACAGCCTAACGCAGAAAAAGCCGCTTGGCACAAACACCTACGGCACCTTTCTAATATCATGCCAATACCCTCGGAAACCGTCTGGACCATCCAGGTTCCACTTTTTTTCATCAGAAAATATGACCTTAAACAAGAAAAGTTATTAAAAACCATCATACAGCGGTGGTGCATTTTTCACTTACGGATTCCCAGTTTCAGGCCATATTTTCTTTTGCGAATCCCAACCTAGCCTGCTTATGGCGTTGTAATAGTCTCGGAGTAGCCTTCATTATAGCGTACGTAATGTGTTCTCTTCGCTTTAAAAGCCTGGAAATAGTCGAACGATGGACTGGAACGTCAACAATCTTTTGTAAGTCTGCCAAACTTTGGGTTGAGTTACTCGCAGCCCTCAAAATTTTACGTTCTTCGCGATGTCTAATTTTGTTTTTCTTCTCCCAGTATTTATTAGCCTATAACCCACCGGATCTTTCAAAAATTCCATAATTAGGTGATAACTTCGATCAGTTTTCCTGGCAATTTCCCTAAATCCCATATTGTGCTCTATAAAAGCCAATATTCTTCCTTTCTCAACATCTGTCAATCTTTTTCCACGCGGCATAATTAAATTTCACAATTTTTTTAACTTTACTTGATCAAACAACTGATAAACACTTATTAAAATAGCTTACAAACGAATAAAATGCAAGTGGTTCTATAGAAATGCAACAGTAAAAAAAGCTCTTTTTTTGATTTGCTTAAAACTTTACACTAACAATTTTTACCAAATATCGTTATAAGTATGTTATTTTGCCTTCCACATATTTTCGTAGAACATTGCGATGCCCTACAGTCCTTCGTTTTTAAGAAATCAAAAATTTGTATGTGGTTCTATAATTTTGTAACGCACCTTACAATAAGAGAGATGCAGATACTCTTTTGTCCAAGTAAGATTTTCGAATGCATTTTAAAATTTAAATATTTCTATCAAATTCATGTCCATGAAAATTTCAATGTCGTAGGATTACTGGATCGTATAGCTTCCATACAAATCAAGATTCAAATTCATATCCTTATTAGAAAAATTATATTGTTTTTTTGTTTTAACGACATGAAATTGGGATACTATAAGTGTCTAACCTTTACTCACCAACCATGTAAACTTCAAGGTCCTAGGATTACTGGATCACATAGCTCCCATACAAATCCAGATTCAAATTCATGTCCTTATTAAAGAAACTATTTTATATTTTGTTTTATCGAGCTGAAATGTCGATACTATTAGTGCCTGACCCATATTCACCAACCATGTAAATGGCAAGATCCTAGAATTACTGGATCACATAGCTCCCATACAAATCCAATTTCAAATTCATGTCATTATTAGAAATACATTTTTGTTTTTTGTATTATCGAGCTGACGACTATTAGTGTCTGATCCATATTTACCAACTATATAAATTTCAAGATCCTAGAATTACTGGATCACATAGCTTCTATACAAGTATTTAGGTCTCTGTGTTGAAATATACTTAGTATGAATACTGACTCCACTCTAAACATAAACCAAATCAATAATAAAACATTTCTGAAAGCTCAATCACAAGAGCATAGACAAAAGCGTTTTCTAAGGGTACGTGAAAATAATAACAATTATGAAAACATGACTGTAAAGCCAAATGTACTATGAGTAGATATTAGACATCTACATGAATGCACTCAAAACGTCATGTCAAAAATGAGGTAATGACGTTTTGGTTACTACGGAATATTATTGAATAGGTAGAGTGTGGCCCACACTGTAGTAGATGGCAATTCTAATTTTTTGTATAAACAACACATGTGACTCAGAAAAAGAGAAATATGTATGTTTTCTTGTACACACATTTTAATGTGTTCGCTCTCGGAATTGTTCTTTCGCTCTCCATCCTAAAATCCATAACAACAATTTCATTGGATTTTGTTGTTGTTGGTGGAAGCCGTACAATGTAGTAGTGTTTGGACTTTTAAACATTTTTATCCAAACGTACACTTAAATTCTGCTACTGTGTTAATTAGAATTCTTTTGAATTCTTCTTGTTGTCTATTTAACAACTCACTCAAATTCACTGGTTTTGGTTGAATGCTCGTGCAACTCATACAATTTGCACTCTAACGAAAGAAATTTTCTAGTTGTTTGTATTGGTTACAAGACTTTTTGATTATCATTCATTACTACACTGAGTGCCAGGTCGTTGGAGTGAACTCATACAGATGTCAGTGCACAAAACAAAAATTGTTTATTGTTTGTTCTAGTTGTAGAATATTTTGCTTTTGTTCAAGTTAATGCATCAATAGTTGATGTTGAAGTTAGCTAGTAGTTAAAGTTAAAGTTTAAGGTATTCAAGTTTAGCGAAAGTGGATTGTAAATCATTAAAACATAAAAAACAAAAAAAAAAAATAAATAAAGAAATTATATAAATAAAATACCAAAAAAAAAAAAAAAATGAATGAAAAGCTACATAAATGATAAAAATAAAGAATAAAATTAAATAAATTAATAATTAAAAAATAAAAAAAAAATTAAATTAAAAACAAAAATAAATAAATAAATGAATAAATTAAACAAAAATAAATAAATAAATGAATAAATTAAACAAAAATAAATAAATAAATGAATAAATTAAAAAATAAATAAATAAATGAATAAATTAAAAAACAAAAATAAATAAATAAATAAATTATGTAAATAAAATACAAAAATAATTGAGGAAAATTAATGAAAAGTTACATAACTAATGATAAACAAACAAAAACACAAAAAAAAAAAAATAGTAAAAACAAAAAATAAAAAAAAAACAAAAAATAAAATAAAAAATTAAAAAATTAAAAAAAAATAAATAAATAAATTTAAAAAAAATAAATAAATAAATGAATAAATTAAAAAACAAAAATAAATAAATAAATGAATAAATTAAAAAACAAAAATAAATAAATAAATAAATTATGTAAATAAAATACAAAAATAATTGAGGAAAATTAATGAAAAGTTACATAACTAATGATAAAAAAACAAAAACAAAAACAAAAAAATAGTAAAAACAAAAAATAAAAAAAAACAAAAAATAAAATAAAAAATTAATAAACAAAAAAAAGAAAGAAACTATTGGGTGTACAAATAAGTTTTAAGGGATTTACAAAAGTTGCACCAACTAACATTAAATCGCATCAAACACCAGATCGCCCGTGTTAAAGTCATTTCGCTAAAATGCAAAACAAAAATTTTTTTTTTCTCTCTAAAGATGTCAGTTTTTGTAATCACAAAGCGCAATTTGCGGGAAGCGCTGTTTTTTTGTTTTCATTTGAAGAAAAGTGCAGCTGATGGGCATCGATGTCTGTAAGAAGCATATGGGGAACATACTCCATCAACAAAAACATGTGAGTACTAGTTCCGGCGTTTTAAAAGTGGCGATTTTGACACCAGTAACAAGGAACGCTAAGGGAGGCCAGTAAAATTTAAAGTCGCTGAGTTGGAGGCGTTATTGGATCAAGTTTCTTGCCAAACACAAGAGGAGGTCGCTGAAACCTTGGTAGTGACTCAACAAGCGATTTCAAACCGCCTCATAGCTATGGGTATGGTGCAAAAACTAGGCCATTGGGTTTTTTATGAACTCAAGCCAAGAGACGTCGAACATAGTTTTTTCATGTTCGAACAAATGCTTCAAATGCATAATCGGAAGGGTTTTTTGCATCGAATTGTGGCAATCCAAATCGTAAAAAATCACGGAGTAAGCCTGATCATGCGTCATCTTCAATGGCCAAACCAAATACATATTCATGGCAATAAGGTAATGCTATGCATCTGGTGGGCGTAACGAAACCATCACTTGGGATCGTTAAAAAGAACAATTGATGCAATTGAGCCGAGCATTGCATAGGTCAAACGCGCCCCTAATATGCCAAAAGATACGGTACATATGAGCACCTGTTGCAAGAGTCGTTAAGGATACTTTGGAAGCACTAAGATATCCTATCCCACTACCCAGTAATCACCAGACATTCCACTAGTTCCTGTCGATGACTCGTGGCCTGGCCGAGCAGCACTTCACTTCTTTCGAAGAAGCCAAAATATGGGTCGAGTTTTGGATAGCTTCAAAAGAGGAGGAATTTTCCCAATGCGGAATCCGTATGCTGCTTGAAAGATGAGACAAAGTCATAGCTAATGATGATGGATGATGATGATGAATAAAATTTATTAAATAAGTTCCTCGGAATAAAGCTTCAAAGTCACTAAAAAATCCCTTAAAACTTATTTTTACACCCAATATTGTAATAAATGGAAAATATATTTACAAAAAATTATGAATAAACAAACCTACACACACACACACACACAGACACATGGACATAACGAACAAATAAACAAACACTCAATATAAATTATTGTATATAAATTATTAATAAATAAATAAAAATCAGTTGAGAGGAAACTTTTTCAAAACAAATTTAAAAATTTAAAACAGAAAATAAAAAAAAAAAACTAGGCTCATCACAATTAATTAATAATTTTGAATAAATTTTTAAGCAATTTTTTTTTTTTTTGGTTATTTTTATTATTTTGAAACATCGTGTGCTCTCTCTTCTTAATTAATTAAATAATTTTTAACACATTTCTTCTCTATCTCTCTCACTATATAAATTTATCACTCTTATTTACATATTTTTATATATAAAAAAATATTATTTTATTGAACAATTTTACTAATACATTTTTCGTGGTTATTTTCTCTTTTTTTCTTTTCTTTTCTTTTCTTTTTTTTTTTTATGTTTGTCAATTACACAACAAACAAAAAAATAATCTACACCACTCAAATTTAATGTGTAATAATGCCTGCCTGATGATGATGATGATGATGATGATGGATGTCTGCCTTTGGAAACTTCTTCAATTGGACGATTTTCTTCTTATTCCTTCTCCTCTATATACTACACTCTGATAATGATGATGTGATACCTGCCTGACCTGATGATGTCTGCCCGGCTTTCTTAATCCTCTTCTCCTCTGGTGATGATGATGATGATGACGATGATGATGATGATAATTTGGATTATAGGCGAAAACTTTGCAGATTTACTTGATGGTTTGTACCGTAAGAAGTCTTTACATTATCCGTATTTGTAACTCGCCGCCGCTCAGCTGCAAACAGCGCAAGCAGCAAATAGTTTATTATATAATAGTAATAACAATAACAGCAACAACAACAACAACAATAACAATACCATCAATTACAATCATCTATATAGCCATTTCATTAATAATCTCATCAATCATAATACAACCAACAGCAATAGTCCGGGCATCCTTGCAAGCAACAGCATTAACACCAGCAGCAATAGCAGCATTGGCAGCAGCAGCAACAACATCAACAACACCAGCCACATTATAAATCTCCTTCACAATATGAACATGATGAGCAACAGCATCAACAGTCTGAATAATAGTTTTGTTGGATATAATAATCCAAGCAACATCAGCAGCAGCAACAATAGTATCAACAGCATTAGTAATATTAGCAACAATAGTAGTATCAATAGCAGTTTTCTTCAGCAACAACAACAACAACAACAACAACAACAATATTGGTATAACTACAATTATAAACATCATCATTGTAGTAGCAACAATAGTAACAGCAATAGAAGCAACATCAGCAACATTAGCAACATTAGCACAAGCAACAATAGTATCAATAGCATCAGTAGCAACACTAACACTAACAACAGTAACAGTAACAGTAACAGCAATAGCTTAAACAACAGCAACAACAACAACAACAACAACAGCAACATTAACAACAGTATGATGATGATAAGCAGCAACAAAAACAGCAGCGATAGTAGCGGCATCGGAGGAAGTAGTAGCAGCAGTAGCAGCACCACCAGCAACAGTAACAAAAATAACATTGATCATTATAATAATCATCATTATTATTATTATAATAATTATAACAACAACAAACAACAACAACAACAACAACAACCACATCATCAACATGATTATATGATGTGGCGTCCATCATAATAGAAAGTAGAATACAAAACAAACTAAAAACTAAAAAAAAAAAAAATTTGTTGAATATGGGAAAATGTTTTTTTTTTTTTTTTTTTTTTTGAAGAAAATCATGAGTTGTTGTTGATAACATAATGATGATAATAGATAGATAGAGATTAGATGATGACAATGATGATGAAAAAGACGAAGTTGATGAACATAATAAATGTGAATGTGTAAGAAGAAAGAAATAAGTATGAAACATAATAGCAAAACATACAATAATTTACTTTCTACACAAAACAAAAACACACTTCATATAAGATGATGATGATGATGATGATGATGATGATTAACTTGTGTAAACAAATACATATTAACATACATATATCACACACACACACACACACACACTCACACACATACCTATGTATGTATATTTATATGCCAACACAATGTGAAATTTTCATTTTGAAAAAGAAAGAAAGAAACTCAGAAGAAAGGATTTCTAATTTTCCAAAACTCAACACAAATACATAAAAATTTTTTGTTTTTGTTTTCCATTTATTTTTATATATTTTTATATTCATTCATTTCATATCATGGAAGTTTTGTTTATTTATTTATTTTTTATTAATCAAATTAATTTTCTTTTCATGAGAATATTTCTTTGCTTTCATTTTGCTTTATTTATGTTTCATATTTATTTTATTTTTTCTTTCACAAAACAAAACAAAACAAACAAGTGAATGATGAATTATGTAATTTATGTAATTACAATTTTTTAAATTTATTTATTTATTTTTTAAAATTTTAATCAATGAAATTTTATATGTTTTTTATATTTTCCTTAAGTTTCTCATTGTTTGCTTGCTTTCTCATATCTTATTCATTTTTATATGTTTATTGTTGTTATTTTTTATTTTTCCAAAAGAAGAAAACAGTTTCATTTCATTTTATTTATTTATTTTTTATTAACAAGAAAACCCAAATTGTGGTTTTTTTTTTTTATATTTGAAAAGAAATCAAAAACGTAAAGAAGTAAAGAATATGAAATCATAAATTTTTTTTACTTTAATTAATTAATTCATTTTATTTAATGTATGTGTGTATTTTTTAATGGAAAATATTTAATTTTTATTTGTTTTTTTAACAAATTTATTTTCTATGCTTACACAAAAACTGTTTTATTTTTGTTATAAATATTTTTATGATTTTTGTTTTCTTTTTAAATTATGTTTTTTATGATTTTTGCTCTGACACAAAAAGAAAACCATCAACAAAAAAAAAAACAAAAAAAAACAAAAAATGACTACATAAAACATTTAAAATACATTAAGAAACAAAAAAAGAAAGAAAACTGAGACAAATAATAAACAACAAATAGGCATAAAAACGACGAAGACAAAGAAGAAGAATACTTTTTTTTTTTTTTTTAAACTTTATTTTTATTATTATATTTAATAAATGAAATGTGTTAACTATCACTAAATATATGTATAAATTTGTATATGCAACGAAAAAAAACCCCCGTTTGAAAATTATAAACCGCTTATGAAAAATGCTTATAATTTTCATTGGCTGTGTCCAAGTGGGGATTTTGCTTAGAAGATTGTAAACAGAAATTATTAGAAAAACTGGGTACTGGGTGAGATGTTTTTTGGCTTTGAATCACTTAATTTCATTATAAGAATGACATCTTTCAATGAATCAATAATAAAAAAAAAAATAATTGATGGTTCTCCCTCTTGACGATAGAGATAAGCATTCAATAAGTAGAACATATTGTGATCATCTAACCAATTTCAAGTCCAATGCAATGCATGACATGGTGCTTTGTCTTATTAAAAAACATGGTACCAGTCGCAAACCATTGGATCCATAAATATTTCACTTCTTTTCATCAGAAACAATAACCTCGATTCAAATTAAGTGCCATGTTATTACGGCGGACAAACTGGTGAGTTGGGTTGTTACCTTCATCTTGAAATACCGAATGTTGTCCGATGAAATTTGAGAATTTCTTTCTAAATCTGTTCATTTTTTTTTTCCATTCTTTGTTTCTCAAAAAATATAATATACCATAATTTCTTCCACTCAAAATCCAATCCTTATCTAATATGCTTTTATAATTATGTAATAGCAACATTTCTTCTATTAACTCAAAGCAAAAACTCCCTTGGGCACCATCATCCAATGATATTTCTTAGCATTTTTCATATGCGTCTTATCATTTTGAAACGGGGGAAGGGTTTACCTATGATGCATGTATCTATAAAAAAAACAACAACACTTATGTTAATAATTTTATTAATATATTTTAAATTATATAAGGAAAAATATAGAATTTTTTTTTTTGAATTTTATTTTATTTTTAATTTTATAATTTTAATTACAAAAACAAAACAAAAAAGAAAAAAAATGGGAAAAAAGAAGCACTTAAGAAAAAACTCTTTTATAAAAAAAAATGTATTTGATGTGGAAAAACAAAACAAACAAAGGAGAGTATTTTTTTTTTTTTTTTTTTTAATTTTATATAAGAAAAGAAACTTAAAAACAAAACATGCTCAAGTTGGGAAATTATTTTATTTATTTTATATAAAACAAAAAAAAAACAAAAAACTGAAACAAGAAATGAAGAAGACAAATGAATTACTAAACATATACGAATAAATATAATCATATAAATATAAAAAACTTTTTTTTTTTTATTTATTAGATAAACTACAAACTTTTTTTTTCTTACTATAAAACTATTTTTTTTTTTTTTTTTTGCTTATTTTTAATGAAAACAGAGAATTAATTAATTAAGAACATGAAGCAGTGCAAAGTGTTTGTGATTAGATGGTGATGAATTAAACTATGTAAAGAGGAGACGAAAAACATTTTCCATATTCATATTCATCATTGTTCTTATCCCTTCATTTCTCCTCATTCTGCTTTCATTACAAAAAAAAAAAAAAAAACAAAAAGTAGAAAATAACGAAAATTAAATAGTCTTAAAATATATTCAATATTTAATAATTAAAAAACTAAATTAATGGAGCATATTTTTTTTTTTTTTTTTCTTGGCGATGCTCCTCATCTCATAGATTTTTTTTTTCTATATATAAAAATAATACAAAAACAACAAAACTAAACTTGAGCATGAATATCTTTTTTTTTTGTTTGTTTTTTTTTTTTTTTAACTTAAATATATTTACTATCAAAATACAATTAAAAGTGATAGCATTAAAACAAAATATAAATTAAAAAAAAAGAATATATAATAATTAAACAGAAAACAAAAGGAAAAGAGAAACACAAAGAACATGAGAAAAAATAGAAGAAAAACGAACAAAATGTATGAGAATGAAAATTTTATTATAAAATAAAATTAAAAAAAAAAAAAAAGAAAAAACAAAAAATAAAATAATAAAAATAAATTCTTTATATAAATAAACCATGATGATGATCTAATAAAACAAGATAAAAATTTCATTTATAAAATTTTATCAAGAAAATTAAAATAAATTTTCATTTATGCAAACAAAAAAATAAATTTGAAAAAAAAACTAGGGATGAATATATATTTTATTAATTTTATATTCACATACTCACACACACACACACACACACACACACACACACACACCCTCAGACAGAGCGTCACCCAGAAAAATACATTCAATTTTTTCTATTTTTATTTAAAAGGAAGAGAAAAATCTTTTAATTGAAATAAAATAAAAAATTTTTTATTATCACAAAAACAAAAAAAAATATTTATATTTTATATTTTTAAAAAAATTTACACCTTTTTTTCAATTAAAAATATATAAATTAAATAATTAAACAATAAAAAATTTAAGAGAGAGAAACCTAAAATTCATAAATCGAATTAGTTTAAATAAACAAGTTTAATGAAGGATTTCAACAGCAACAACAACAACAACAACAATAATAATTTGATGATAATTCAATTTGATTTCGTAATGTATTAATTAATTAATAAAAATTAATGTGATTATTCATTCCATTTCTGTTTCCGTTTTCGTTTTCGTTTTAGTTGTTATCTCTGTTAATCGAATCAAATCAAATCAATCAATCAATCAATCAATCAATCATTGAACAACCTTCATTATTCTTGGCAAAAAAAAAGTGATTCACATTTCTTTCTCTTAAAAAATTCATCGAAATTTCCTTAATTTTTCCCCACAAAAATATTTTTCAAATAATTTTTAATTTGTGTTATTTCAAATAAGAAATTTTATTATTTCCAATTACAAATGGAAATATGTTTAGAATAAGTTTTTGAAAAATTTTTTGTCTTGAATTTTTTTTTTTTTAAATACAAAAAAGAAGAAAAGAAAAAAAATTGAAATTTTTATCGTTTTTTATAAAATTTTTTATTTTTTAACAATGCAAAAGTATTTCATTGTTTATATAACGTTTTTTTTTTTTTTGTGTAAAGAGAATAATAATGAGGGAAGAGAGGAAGGAGAGTAATTTGTGTGTGTGTGTGTGTGTGTGTGTGTGTGTGGGTAAAGAATGAAAAAAAAAATGAATTTTTATTTAATTTATTTCCTTTCGAAAATTGAAAATAACAAAAATTTTTGTATTTTGTTTTTTGTGTGTTTTTTGTACTCCTGGTGAAGGTTCAAAATTTGGAAAAATATTTGATCTGATAACTTTTTGTTTAATTTTATTTTTTAGTTATTAAAAAAAAATGTATAAGAAAAATGTATGTAAAAATATGAAAAAAAAAATTGCTTTTGTTTTTGTATAATTTTTTTTTTTTTTTTTTTTTAGTTATTTTTAATTTGTCAAAAAATAAGGAAAAATGAAGAAAAAAAAAAGAATGAAAAAAAAGAAACAGAAAAGACAAAAGAAAATGAAAATAATAAAATAAAAGAAGCAAAAATAATGAAAAACAAATTCTTTTTATTTAAAGTAAAAAAAAAAAAAAACAGAACGCTTAATATTTTATTTTTTTACTTTTTGATTTTCCTCTGAATGAAAAACTTGAAAAAAGAAAAGGGAAATAGCAACGAATTACATACAAACAATAAATAATTAAATAAATTGTGTATTTAAAAATTATACAAATATTTAAAAAGAATACCAAAATTTTTTTTTTTTTTTTTGTGGTTGTGCCGAAGATTTTTCATTGCGTCTTAAAAACCAAATATATAGAAAAAAAACCCACTTAAAATATAGAATTTAATATATAAAAAATAAAAAAAAATTGAGAAAAAATAATGATAAAAAAAAAATATAAAACAAGGTAAAAAACAGGAAAACTTATTATAATTTTGAAAAACTATTTAAAACCATTTAAAAGATTTTATGATCACTCAAAGCCCTGAAGGAAAGTAGCAGGAAAGATATAATGGGGTTAGTAAGGACCCTTAGGGTCACAAGGACCTAGGCATGTTTTTTAAAATAGCAGTGTTATTTTAGGGTCACAATGACTTAGGAATGTTTGTGAGATTAGTTTCCCAGATTTGTGGTAGTTCGTACAATTCGTTGATTATGAAATGGCTTATGACTTCAAACAGTTCTCAACTTCAGATGCGGCTATCTGAATGATTATATTCATATTGTACTGTCTTTCCCGGGTCTAGATTTTTCCAATTGTTCCCATGGAAAATATTTTTATTGATCTAACTTTACTCAATCAAATTACAAAGTAAAGTATTACCTATCTTCACACATATGTAAACATTAGAGCCCTGCACGAGTCCACACTAACAACTGTCACACTTCCTGCTCTAGAACATTATGAAATTAAGTCTTGTGCTGCTGTGTATCAATTAACTAGTTGTTTTACCAAACAAAAGCAGTGTATTGCGGTGTTATATGAGAAGACAGACACCAACCGACATTTTTTCTTCATGATACATAGTGTGATACCGAATCAAAGCAAAGTGCTACAGTGTACACTAGAACTATCTCACGCATGCTGCCCGATTTTCTCTTACTAAAATCACACGCACATGCTCTCTGTGTGCTGATGGCAAAACAGATACAATACAAATGCGAAAAAATAGTATCATACTGTGTCGTAGACGAAGACACTAGACGACAGTGTATTTTTATGATAGTGTGATACCGAGTCATACCATAAGACACGAGTTGACACGACAGTATAGTACATAATCAGTTGTAAAATATGTTTTTGCAATTCAGGAGTACAGGAACCAGTTGATGCAGCTTAACATATCTCAAAGATATTTCATTTGCTTGCTTAGTTATATTTCAAATTACCATGTACCGGAATATTCTCTAGGAAGTCCGAAGTACAACCATCTAATATCAAGAGTAAATAACAAGGGGATTACTAATTATGAATCAATCTGCAAATACTCCTCTAAATATTGAATCATTTCATCCTTCCAACCAATGTTAGTTGCAGCTTTACACATCCAATGCAAATCACATCATCTAAATTCCAACCTTGACCCTCTAATGCAGTTGTGATCGAAGTAAGAATTCCCTTCGCAGTGACACGATGTACCTCAATTAATTTGATCCACTGAAATTGTGCTCTACTGAAACTTCTTTGCGTTGGTAATGGCGCCCTATTTTCTTATTTATCCGAGTCTTGATGTTTCGTCCATCAACGTAAAGGCTTCTCCAATACTTTTTGAAGCTTCTGTCAATAACCAGAGTTAAATTTTCGATAGAAAATAAGCCGATAACTACCAAGACCGTAAAACTCACAGCAGCAGCAGATAAGCATCAGCAGATAAACCGCACCTATCACATATTTTATCAACTGTTGGCAGTGGCAATGTATTCCAATTTGCCGTTGAAATCGATGGTGTCTCTGTTGCGGGCGTGTTGGTCGGAGATGCCTTTGTTATAGCATACCTTTCTGGGAAAGATGCTGACATAGAATCGGTTTCTTGAGTGGAAAACGATCGGGATCGCTTCATTCATTTACCTATATACTACATTCATTGGAATTCATCAAAAATGAAAAAATGAATGACTCACGACGAGCTACTCAAGATTATAACTTAAGACAATAAAGTACCCAGAATTTGTCATTTAAATTGCCTGCGTTAAGTGTTTTTTAGGTTCTTTTTGTTTGTCTGTATATTAGTAGGACTGTCCTAAATTACTATGCCAAAAATGAGTGCGATCTGTCAACCAATTTGTTTACAGCATTAAGGAAAACCAGAAATCTCTTATGCCGCCAATAATAACATACATACATCTCCAGTGTTTATAATAATAATATTCCAATATATATTCACAGTAATAATGATTTCCAAAAATTACAGTACGTAAATTTCTTAAATATTCAATGGACAGATAGAAATGGCGTAGAACAGTCAATCAGTCAGTCAGTAAATCAATCAATTGTTGGTGAGTCATTAAGTCATTTCAGTCAATTAAGTTGATATATTATCATATCTTGTTCTAATCTGATCAGTCAGAGAGAGAGAGAGATAGAGAGAGAGAAGGAAATTGAGATCAATGAGACTTGGAACTAATCTCATCTAAACTAATGGAGTGATGAGTCCCCATATTAAACTAAGCTAAAGCAACAGTACTGTAAAAATATACTTTCGATATATTATTATATAAATTCTGATCCTAAGGGCGGATCCATCATCTTTCTCAGACTTTTCCAGTAATATGTAACATAATTGAATTGACTTCTTCTAATAGAGAACAATATTCCAAATATTCTAATAGCCTAGGTCAAGTAAAACTTATATTTATTCCATTCTGTTCTATTCAATCGGAAAGAAAGTTCAAAATAACAGTGTGGCATATTAGTTTATTTATCTAGGAGTAGAGATTTGTTCTTTTTCCCCAAATATGGGGTGCTTTGTTATGGTTCTTCATAAGAAAAATCATAATTTCAGTTAAAAAAAGTTTTCCAAAAAAAAAAAAACCATAAAATTTTTCATAATACAAATTGTTGTTAGTAGAACCAAAATCGTAGCACGTAGAATTATGTATAGAAAAAATATAAAATAAAATATGGAAAACAATAAAAATTGAACAAAACAAAAAAAAAACAATAAAAATATATAGAAAAACAAAAAAAAAGGTCAAACATGAAATCAGTATTTTTTAAATATAAAATTAATAAAGAAATATTTTTTTTTGTATTTTTTTTTTTTCTTAAATATAAAAATATTTTTTTAACCATACATTTTTTTTGTGCAGCCATATTTTTTTTAACAAATGAATGAATTTTTTTTGTAATATCAAATAAATATATAAATTTATTTCATAGCATTTTAAGAGCGCAATTAAATAAATAAAGTAAAACAAATATGTGAAAGAAAGAAAAACAATTTTTTTAAGCAATTTAAAAGGAAAAAAAAAACAAAATACGAATTAAAATATTTCAAGTAAGCAAATAGAAAAAAATAAACGAAGAAAATACAAAATACAAACCAAGTTTACGGTAGAATTACGAGTCAAAAATTATACAAAAACAAAAATTGTTAAACTGAGAGACAAAAATATGTAACTTTTTATACTAAATTAAAAATGTAATAATAATTTTTTTTTTTATATAAATATATATAGAAATAGACAGTTTTTTATGTTCAATCAAAGACAAGGAAAGAATAGTTGCAGAAACTGAGATTGGATAAATTGGTCGTCCAAAATTTGGGCGCCTCTATTTTTCTCTATAAAATCATGAAAGCTATTTCCAAAATCGCTTAAAAATCATTTCTAATAAATTTGAATTCATTCTCATTGAATATATAGTAGTAGGAGTTGTATTACATTGGTTAGACACAAGCCACAAACACATGTTGTCGTGTCCTACTCCCAAGGAAACCAAAAATGAATTCTTTGTCAAGGAATCTAATAAAATGAAGATAATTTTGAATTCACATGAATTTTAATAAACTCGTCTCACTGAGTCTCACTAGGAAAATAAGAGAAAATTGAACTTCGGCATTTCCGAAGTTGTCATATTCTTCACGCACCCCTAGAAAACGTTTTTGCCGACGCTTCTGCGATTAAGTATACAGAGTCAGTACACATAAAGCATTTCAATACTGGGACCGAAATATTTGTATGGGAGGTTTACGATCCAGTAATCTAAAGATTTCGAAATGAACATGGTTGGTGGAGATGAATTAGAAACTTATAGTGTCCATATTTCAGTTCGATAGTACGAAAAGAAAAAAAGTTTTTCAAATAAGAACCTGAATTTGAATTAGGGTTAGTATGGGAGCTATGCTATCCAGTAATTCTAGGGTATTGTAATTTACATGTTTGGTAGAGATGGATTAGAAGCATATAGTATCCTAATTTCAGTTTGATAACACAAAAAGCAAAAAAGATTTTCTGATAAGACCCTGAATTTGAATTTGGGTTTGGCATAAGAGCTATACGATCCAATAATCCTAGAGTCTTGAAATTCATATGGCATGCCAGTTGATTAGGGAAGGGACACTGTGTTCTCAGGTTCTAAGTAGAAGGGCTAACTTTAAAAACTAACGAGAATTCTTACTTTCATTGAAGGGACAAATAAATCCCTAAGTTGATTTAGCTCTACTGGCATTACAACAGATCTTACTAAGGACTAATCTGATCCAATGTTTCTCTTATTTATATTCCCGCATTGCTGCTTATAACCGAAAATCGCGAGATTTCAATCATTTGTGAGTTGTGATTCCAGTCCAGTTACCCACTATTTTATTGGGGTGGCAAAAAAAAAAAAGAAAGAAAATCATTACATTTCTCATAGGATATCATCCAAAAAAAAAAAAGGCAAATACTCTTTTGCCAACCCAATATTTTGTCTTTGGTTTAACTAATATTTTTTTTTTTAATAAAAAGACTATGGAAAAACAAATTTTTTTTAAACGTAAATTTTTTTGTTAGTGTAAGAAACGAAAACAACAACAACAACAAGAAAAAAATAATAAATTATGTAAGAACTTTTTTTTTATATATAAAATATAGTAACAAAAATAATTAAATAAAATTAAAGGTATTGAATACAAAAACAAAAGAAAACAAAAAATATAACAAAACTTAAGAAATAAATTACAAAATTAAAAAAAAAATTGCTTTAAAAATCATCTCAGAAATATTTAATTACATTATTTATTTATTTTTGCTTAATTTTATTAATTTATTTAATAAGTTTTTTTTTGAGTATTTTTTTTTTTTTAGATTTAAGGCAACTTGAGTTTCTAAATAAAAAAATTAGAAAAAGTTTAAAAAACAAATCATAAAGAAATGTTAATTAAAAACAATAATAATTTATTTAAAATTAATTATAAGAAACAAAATATTATATATGAAAAATTTAATTCATTTTGATTTTAATAATTGATTACTAAGAGCAGCAGTGCCCATTAATTACAGTAGGAACGCCAATCTTGCTCGAATTGAAAATTGGTTGAGTTTGTTTTGTAGAAACTAAGCGCCTTTGGAGCAACATAACATCGTCTAAGAAGGCATTACTAGACTCCATTGAACGAAGACACTTATAGCTTCCTTTGGTGTAATTTTCTTCGCACTGAATATAACTTTGTTAGTTTCTCCAACTCCAGTAAGATAATCGTTCATGCAGTCTCCTTCATTTTGTACAGTGGAAGCCAAATTACGTTTAATTCGAAATCGCTCGATTTCAGAAGAAGAAATCTGTTGCAATGGTTCTATTTCATGCAGCAAAATTGAAATAGATTCAATAAAGCAGTGATGCTCAACCAGTTGCAAGTAGTGGGCCTCATTACTAACCTACATGACATGATGATTCGTTGGCTCAGAGGTTACTGTGCTGGGATGACATCCCAAGAGTCACGGGTTCGATTCTCGCTCAAGGCAAGTCTGGTCCTGCACTTTTCTTATTTCCTTCTACTCTTTAACATGAGCAGCATGCTTCTGTCGCTATTGTTTATATTAAATACTAGGTTATAATTTGTAATTATAATTTTAGTTCTAATAAATAAATAAATAACTTACACGAGTCGACACTAATGTGTGTGCAAAAATGTATCCTCCTTCGATCAAACGAATCATGTACTACACGCAACACAATCAATAGTTACACAGTCTTTACGAACACACTCAGAAATGAACTCTTGTGGTATTGTGAATCAATAATTTAGTTGAATTTATTAACAAAGACAATGTGCTACCGAGTCATAGCAGCAAACACGAGTCGACACGTCAGCATAGACAAAATGAGTTGAATGATTCAAATAAGAAACACACTTGATTCGTTTTTCATACTGTGCACACTATTGCTTTTGCATGCATGCTCTTTCATTTCCTCTCGCTCGTACTCAAATTTGTTCTGTTATTGTGTATTCATAACAGTGTGATACCGAGTCGTGGCGAGTCATACCCGAAGAAATGAGGCACACCAAGTCTCACCGAGTTATTCCCAATGCCATAACCTTACCAGCTGACATTTGCGTTTTTGGTTGCTTTGGACGGCTTTCATCCTTTACTGTTGAATTAGCTGATTGCCGATTTGACTCTAGAATGTAGTGATGGTCCATCCATCTTTCATTCATTGTCCAAAGAACGACTCTGAATCGGCGACACGTTGTTGTTTTTGACCAACTGTGAGCAAACGCAATACTCATTTCGAACTGAGCTTTCTCATGCTCAAATAATCAAGCAAAATTATGAATACACTGCTAATAATCTCAATTTACGATCAGATGTGTGAGAACACACCTCACTCCCTTTCATTTACCATAGTCAAAGTAAAATTTATATAAGTGATGTACAAGAGAAATATAAAAAAATAAAATTCTCGAGTCTTGCAAGTACTGAGTAAATAGATTTAAATAAAAATGTAAGTAGCAATAATCGAGGCGTCCAATATCGCGGTCCTACTGTAATTTAGCATGGGATTTTCTTTCGTTTTTTTTTTTTTTGTTGTTGTAATTTATTATTAAATGAAATCATTAAAAGACAAAATAATTTTCTTCTTCAAAAGCATAAACTCATCTCACTTAAATAAACGACAAATTTTTATAAATTTCACGAAGAATTGTTAATGGGACAAAATTATGAAATTAAACAAATAAATCATCAATAAATCGTGGAAGATATATAAATTAATATAAAAAATCTATGTGCATCTAAACAAAAAAATAAAATGAAAAGAAATCACAGTTTTTTATTCATAAATTAATAAATAAACAAATAAGAAAACTTTTTAAAATTAGATACTGTTTTTTTTTTGTCTCAACTATACTCATATATATATATATATATAAATTATATTCATATATAACATGATACATAAATATATAATAAAATAACAAAAAAAAAAAAAAAAAAATTCAATAAAATTATAAAAAAAAATATATTTATAAATATGAAGCGTCAACTGCCCAAGAAAGGATTTCTTCTAACTGAATTAAAAAAAAAGGATGATTAACAACAATAATAAAGATACCCTACACAACAACAAACGTGAAATAGTAACACACACACACACACACACACACACACACACACACACACACACACACACACACTTATAAATGAAAAGAATTCCAAAAAGAAATAAAACAATCAGAAATTTTCGAATACAAAAAAAGAAAATACAATATTAAATACAAACAAAAAAGAAAAATAATAATAAAAAAGAGAAACAATTTTCTACTTAAAAAAATAAATATAGAAATTATAAATACATACTTGTATACACACACACATACATACACACACGTGCATATACATACAATACTCTAATTAATTTTACTAAACATAAAAAATTATTTTATATTTTGTTCGTTTCAATACTCAAATTTCATAAAACCAACAAAACAAAAAAAAAAAAAAACCACACACACGAACATTAAAAAAACTTAAAACAAATAATAAAAATAAGCAAACAAGATTTCATTACATTTTTAATTAAAAACAAGCAAAAATTAAAAAAAAAATGTATTAAAAGTTTTGAAAAATATTTAAAAAACAAAATAAAAATTATAAAAAATATTTACTATATTTAAAACCAACAATAAAATAAGCAACTAATAACAAAATTATATATACACAAAAAAAAAAATAAAAAACACTAAAATTATAATGAATTAATGAAAAAAAAAATATAATTGTACTAATTAATTAATTCAAATGCATACAAAATAAATGTAAACTGAAATAAAGAAAAGAAAATATATCTGATATTTAAATCATTCGATGACACACGATCTATGTCTATAAAAAAATTTTAAAGATATACAACTCAATACAACAACAATAATACAACAACAACAACAACAACAACAACAACAATAAACGAATACAACAACAACAACAACAACAATAACAAATAAACCATACACTTATAAAAATCAAATAAATAAACAAATACAATGGAAATAATTGTTTAATTACAATAATAAAAATCATTTAAAACAAAATTAAAAGTAAAAATATAATAAACCAACACTACAAAAATACGAGATTTGGTGTCTTTCTATTTTCTAACATTTTCGAAAATTTCCAGCAAACAAAACCAGCCATCCGCCGGCAGCGACTACTTTTTCCCATGTCTCTGGTATCGAATACCATCTCTAAAAAATGAGTCCTCCCTGGCCTCGATCCAGTCATTGAGCCATTTTTCGGTTTCTTCAAAAGACCCGAACCGGTGACCCCCCAAATCGTTTTGCATCCGTCGAAAAAGCCAGAAGTCGGAAGGAGCAAGGTCTGGAGAATACGGCGGGTGGGGCAAGACCTACCATTTTAGCGTTTCCAGGTAATTTTTGACCGTTACAGCTATGTGGGGCCGAGCGTTGTCATGTTGCAAAATCACCTTGTCATGCCTTTCGGCCGTTTCTGGCCGTTTTTCACGCAATGCACGGCTCAAACGCATTAGTTGTAGTCGATAACATTCCGCATTAATGGTTTCGTTTGGTTTTAGGTGCAAAATCTTTTCCTTTGATGTCTTTCAAGAAGCAGTTCCGCAGCAAAAAATTGCCTTTCGACATCTCTCGGCTTCAACTCGTACGGCACCCAATATCCTTGCTTTTGAATAAATCCCAATTGTTTTAACCGAACAGAAATTGCTTGCTGAGTTACTCCCAACGATTCTGCGAGTTCAGTTTGCGTTTGGCACGCATCTTGATCCAGTAAAGCCTCCATTTCCTCATCTTCAAACTTTTTGGGTTGGCCAGGACGGTCTTTGTCTTCGACACTTATCGGTCGGAGCAGATTCACCATAAACGTCCTCAAGCATTCGATGGGCTTCAACTGCACTCAAATCAAAACTTCCCGCAAATGCTGTTTATTCAACACACATCCTTTTCGAAGAGGCAAAAAACAGTGTTGTTGTCAGAAACAGACTCGGATGCACGCTAATTATTGTTGACAGATGTCAAACCTTTCCAATGGAATAGGTAATCGCTTCCAAAATCGGCCACAACTTGCAGGTGGAGCCATCTTTTGAAACCGAACTAATTTGTACTCCCAATATGTCACGAAAAAAAGATGCAAACATCCTTATTCTTCCATATTTCATCGATTATCGAGTATTAAGGATCAACCTAGGGGCCCAAGCGTTTTGTCTTAAAAAACTCTATTTTCCTGATACAGCAGCTGGTAGTGGTGCCCCAAAATTTGCATGGCAATGATCCATATCGGAGTCAATATTTTCCCGTAAATAAGGAGTTAATTTTTTATCGTCTACATATAAAAAACAAACAAAAAAAAAAAAAAAACAAAAAAAAATACAATAGGCTCGATCAATTAGTCCTTTTAGCCCTAATCATTTAGTCTAACATATTTCCTATTTTGGTATCCATTCCAAATAATAGGTTTTCTCAAGGTTCTCAAAATAGGCGTTTGCTTCATTGACGACCTCTTCATTGGACCCAAATCTCTTAACGCCGAGCCACTTCTTCAGGTTTGAAAACAGGGAATAGTTGCAGTGGGCTATATTTGGAGAATATGCTAGATGCGGTAGCAGTTTGTAGCTTAATTTATGGATTTTTTCCATGGTGACACACGTGTCTTGATATGGTGGAAAAGAACTTTTTTCTTCACCAAATGCGGTAGTTTTTGCTTCAAATCAATGTCAAATCTGACCAACAGCTCTGAATAATATTCGTCGGCTATTTTTTTACCGTTTTTAAGGTATTCAATGTGAATGACACCGCGTGCATCCAAAAAAAAAAAAAAAACAGTCGCCACAATCTTCTTGGCCTACAGACCCATCTTGGCCATCTTTGGTGCACGGTCACCCGGAAGAGTCCACTGCTTTGACTTTTTCTTGGTCTTTGAATCAATGTTTCGCCTACGGTGCAAAAACT
>JBAMAW010000590.1:0-46952 GCA_037043295.1 Amiota minor | reverse complement strand
TATTATTGAGTTGATTAAGCCTTTTGCGTCTGTCCGTCGGACCACAAGTTCTGCAGAAAATCTTTCACAAATAGGGAACCATAAGTTTAAATTGGTTTAATAACAGAGTTATACAGCATCACCTTGTACTCAAGTCTCATTCCAGATTTAGAATTGATTAGCCAGTAAAGACTTTGAGCCCTTAGTTTCATATATATCTTTTTAGCTTCTATATGCGGGATATCTAGAAAGTTTTTCTTAGATCCGCCGGCCAGTATGTAGGCCTACCCGGAAAAACGAAGTCTAGCTTGTTTTTACAATTTACAAGAGTGCTGTAAATTTGCCGACCTTTTGGATTTACTTAACGAGAACCCCAATAAGTGTGTTTAACATTGTAGTCAATGGCCGCCAAAAATCGTTCTCCAAGGCTATCACAGACATTTTTAAACACATCAGCAGATATTGAAAACCTTGGGGGACAATATACAGCAGATAACGTCAGATTACCATGACACATTTGCTCCCGAAACGAAGTTGCTTGTAGAAATTAAATACTATACGATAATTTATTTAATTATTTATTATTGGTGATAAAGCTACGCACCTATTGAGTCGACCCCAACAATGCAATAGTGCCAACACGTATGAGTTGGGAACGACAGCACACAGCTACGAAAGGAAACAAAGAAAGGCATTCAAGAGCTAAAAACGGAAGACGATGGGTGTGTAAAATTGATAAGTTGTGTATAAGAATAAATAAAGAAATTTAAATAAAGAAGAACATGTCTAATTTCTCTCGGTAGTTAATATATCTCATTGCTCTTGATATTAGAGATAAGCAAAAGAATCAAACTAAGAGTTATCTAAAGTTAAGTAGCTGCGTCGCTGCCCTCGTCTTTGCGTCGTCTCCTTATCCCATCAGCTGTTCCGTTTGCTTCGTGTAACTTAGATAATTTGATGAGTATGGCTCTAGCGTCTGGTGTTTATTACGCTTTCTTATAATAGTGCATGTACCACCTTGAGCCTTTCCATCCGGATGATTTGTTGTACAAACTAAGTAGTCTGGTATAAAGAAGTTGTTTTTGCTAGTCAAATGAGTTTCACAGACTAACATCACATCTACATTGTTGTCCTCTAGATACTTCATCAACTCTAGTTTGTGCAGTGAGTTATTTTTAAATGAGCCATTATGGGGAATTTAACTTATTCAAAATTTTCATTTGGATTTTCATCATCTCGTTAAAAGAGTTTTGCATCATTAAGATTAATTAATTCAGTGTCTGTAATAAATTCACCAACATAGATTCACTAGAACTTTGTGGTTGCAACACTGGCTCATTACACGCATTTAGAGTTGGGGTAGTTTTGTGAGATTGGGTCATTATGTTGAGAGATTGGAGTCTTAGGCTTCACAATCTTTTTCGCAGTTTGTTGATGAGCGCCTACGCGCAGTGCACCTACATATGACACATTTGAAGTTAAAGGAATATTAGGTCGTGAACACACGACTGTGGTAGATTCTATACAGATACCCTCACGACTAAAACGGGCAGTTCTTCAACTCCTTATATACAGGACAACCTCTATAATTGCCCCCACAGTTACTGCATTTTTTAAGATCAGGATTATCGCGACTAAGTTTACAAGTTGCGGTTTCCTGCAAGTCTCCACAAGCTACGCATATTGATCGAGGGTTGCAATAAAATTTTGTGTGGCCAAATTCCTGCCAATTTGTGTACTGTGTACACAGTATTTACTCGTTACCCTACGATGAAGTAAATATTCAAGGTTGTATATGGGATGCACTTCATTTTTCTTTAAATGTTGCAACTTTGGGGCCAACTCAATTTTGTACAATGGCTGTGGAATTTTATTTTTATTAAAACTATTGATCACTACTTTGACCTTTTCTTCCAGGGCACTCTTAATATCGCTACAATCAACAGAGGGTTCAATGCCCTTAATTACCACTACCAGCCCTTTACTACTTTTGAGCTGGTAGGTATAATAGTTTCTCTTAGTCTCCCTTACAGAACTGTAGTTTGCTTCCGTATAAATTTGACCTTAGTTTCTTTAATATTACCCTTGGTAATGGGGACAATATGAAAGTTATTATTGCCAACAATTCTTTGCATAGCATCTACAAGCCTATTCGAGCTTTCTTCACGAACATACAATATATTGGAGGAGGTTTCGTGAGTTTAGTTTTCCATGGCAGTGAGTGACTAGTGTTTACTGCAGACAGAACAGGAGAGCAAGATCGTGCTCTATCTTCGGGCGGCGGTGCGGTTAATTTGGAACCGTTGTTGTTGTTCCTGGTATCATTAGCGACAAACGAGAAGTAAGCATTTCTCGCTGTCATTATTGGGGCTTGTTGCGAGGTTAGTTTATTAGCGACTAAAAAATATAATTCATTCATAAGGGTAAAAAAAGGAAATAAAGAAATAACAAAACTAAATGATCATACATGTTGCATTGTAACTTTCAAACATGTTCTAACATATTTTTTCAACACCCTTCCTCAATGCAAGCATGTTTACAATTTCATTCTTACTTTAAATTTAACAACTTTACAAACTCGATGTGTTTATTCTTACACAAATTTTTAGTTAACACATTGGCTATCATTGCATCAGTTGATACATATTTCAAATTAACATGACCTTCATTTACAATTTGACGCACAAAATGATATCTTATATCGATATGTTTTGTTCTTCCATGATGCACTGGATTCTTTGCCAGATGTTGTGCGCTCAAATTGTCTTCATACACAATCGTTCCGGTATTGGCATCTCCGCATCCGATCTCAATAATGAGTCGTCGCATGGCACCGCTTCCTTACATGCAATCGACAATGCCATGTATTCAGCCTCAGTGCTACTGAGTGCCACCACGCCAGTCAGCATCGACGTAACCAACAAATGCTTGTCCGCACTCCTTGTAGTTGCTTGTAGCTGCAAGATACCTGAGGACATGCTTCACACCCGAGATGCTCAATGAGCGGATCCTGATTCTGTTGAGCTAATTTCGCAACTGAATGCAAAATATCTGGCCTAGTCGTTAACGCCAACCACATCAACTCGCCAATTGTTGAGTGGTATGCCATCGCATCTACCTTTCGACATTGACTTTTGTCACATGCTACCTGATGACCAACTTCTAACGGTGTGGCTGCTGGTCTGCAACTTTCAATGCCATGGCGTTGCAATAAATCCTTGATGTACTGCATCTGGGCCAAGGTGATCTCAGCTAGTTCTCCTTCACGTTGAATCTCCATACCAAGAAACAATTCCAACGAACCCTTGTCAACACATTCAAAAGCTTTTGAAATGAGTGCCTTAATGTTGACTAAGTCTTGTTTTGACTTGCATGCTATAATGAGATTATCAACGTAAACCAGTATTAGAGATAGATTACCTCCTTTCTGTTGTCTATATAAGCATGGCTCGTTGTCTAGCGGACAAAAGCCAATACCGCGTAAAACACCATCAAGCTTGGAGTTCCACTCCCTTCCTGACTGCTTCAGCCCGTATATGACCTTTTTCAGTAACAGAACTTTTCCTGGCTGACTGTCATCTGCATATCCCTCTGGTTGTCTCATATACACAGTATCCTTAAAATCACTATTAAGATATGCCGTGCACACATCCATCTGATGCAGCTTTAATTCAGCAGCCATTGCTAGTACCAACCGCATGGTTTCCAGCCGACACACAGGTGCAAATGTTTCAAGGTAGTTAACGCCGTACTGTTGCGAGCATCCCTTCGCAACCAATCGTGCCTTGAAATATTCTACCTTGTCGTCTGCGTCCCGTTTTAGACTGTACGCCCATTTGCAGCCAACAGCTTTCTCATTCCTTGGTGATTCGGTTAACACCCAGGTTTGATTTATCATCAATGCATCATACTCCTTCTGCATTGCATCACTCTGATGCATGCTCAATGTTGATTGCTTCATTGTACGACGTTGGAATCGATACGTCCCTAGCAACCAAAGTACCAAGTATGTTGTATTGCTTCCGCGGACGACCTGGCTGTCTTGTACGAAGCAATCTGGGCCTGCCGGGGCCTACACGCTCCGTTGATGCATCTTCTTCAGCTGGTTCTTCTACACTTTCATAATCATCATTGCAGTTTCTTTCGCTGCTGCCACAAGCGACCACGTCGTTGCCACCGACATCCTCAGCTTCACTGGCATGTTCAACAACATTGCTAATGACCATTGTCATTTCATCATCGCTTTTGTTCATTGACAAATCAAAAGTAATACGCCCGCCATCAGCCTGCTGCTCACTGCTATGCTCATCAAACATAACATCGCGTTTCTCGACAACTTGCCTCTTTTCAGTATCATACAACCGATACGCCTTGGCTGATCTCAAATACCCAACCATACGATACTCTTGGCCTTTTGGTTGAAACTTGCTCTTGTGGTGACCTTTGTCAAGCGCCACTGCAACGGAACCAAAAACTTTTAGATGACTGATTGATGGTTTTTTACCTGTCCACGCTTCCATGGGTGTCATGTTGGTTAGAGCACTTGTGGGTGACCGGTTTCTCAAGTATACAGCTGTGTAAATAGCCTCAGCCCACAATGCCTCGCCTAGCTTAGACTGCACCAGCAAACATCTAGACATCTCTACCAAAGTCCGATTAGCCCGTTCTGCCACGCCGTTTTGTTGCGGCGTATATGCAGTTGTTAGTTGTCGTGCAATGCCATTTTCTCTTAGAAAACCGTCGAATGTTTTGTTTACGTATTCACGACCGTTGTCGCTACGAATACATTTCAGCTTCTTTCCAGTCTCACGCTCCACCAAGTAACTAAAATCGACAAACTTCTCAAAAACCTCGTCCTTACGTTTTAAGAAATATACCAATATGCGTCTGGATTTGTCATCAATAAACGTCAGAAAAAATTTGGCACCACCAACTGAACTTGTTTCAAACGGACCCCACACATCAGTGTGCACCAACTCCAACAACTCGGTCGCACGGTTGTCAGTTGCATTTGGGAAAGGTTGCACATGTATTTTGCTGACCATACATGTTTTACAGGCCATCGTAGGTGAAAAATTAACCTTTTCCAATCCTTTCACCATATTCTTCTTAGCAGCTTCCGTTAAACTAGAATAGTACAAATGACCATACATTTTGTGCCACAAGGTTCCGTCGTTTCCAATTGCAGCAAAACACTCATTTCGCTTTCCATCAAACATGTACAGGCTACCAGCTTTCTTGACTTTCAATATGCACTTGCCCTCTTGCACAACCTTGGCACAATCGCTCTCAAAACGAACACTGCAACCGTTTTTAACTGCTTGACTCACAGACATGAAATTTCCTTTCATACTTGGCACAAACAACACATTGATCAATTTCAATACACCAAAATCTGTTTGTTTACTTCGCCTTTTCCTTTTGCTCGTTAGAAGCCAGAATCAGCCAAACCAATCATTTCTGTGTGTTTTTCAAATTTCGTGAACAATTCTCTATCACAGCACATATGACTAGTCGCGCCACTGTCTAGACACCACATCGAACGATCAAAACTAACGGCATCCAACATACCTAACAGACTGCTTTGCTTTTGTTGCTCCTTTTTCGTGCCCTCTTTACGCTCATTCTTTGTCCTTTCGTTGAGACATTGGGTTTTAATGGGTCCACGCTCACCACACTTATAACAAACAACGTTTTTGTTATTCCTCTTTGCTTGTGTGTTATGCCGTTGATGAACTGATGCAGCTGCAAATGCCCTTCCGTTCCCCTTCTTCTTCAACTTAATACAAAGAATGTCGAATGCTGGCAAAACATCACGCGTCTCAATGGCGACAACAAAATTTTCGTCCTCACTTGGCACACTAGATAACAGAATGATGGCTCGTAGCTCGTCGTTCATCTCTATTCCTACTGTTCCAAGTTGATCGATGATCTCCACAAATTGGTTCAAGTAACCACTCATGCCTTGACCATCTGCCATTCGTAGACCCAGCAGCTTTTTGTACAGTGACACTTTACGTACTAGTCCGCTAGGCTGGTGTACGTCTTTTAACTTTATCCACGCCTCATTGGATGTGAGACTGTGCTTGACATAACCCAACTGTGTTAGCTTCACACTGAGGATTATCATGGCCAACGCCTTTTGATCCATGTTAGTCCAGTTAATTCCTTCGGAAATAGCTCCGAATGTACTAGGACACTACGCATCTGGACACTCCAGGTATCATAATTCCCTTCCTCCAGTTTTTCTATGCTATATAACGCACTCATAGTGATTCACTCAAAAAAAGTATTATTACCGCGCAAGCCGTTGCCTGGGCCCATAACCTGTTGCGAGGATAGTTTATTAGCGACTAAAAAATATAATTCATTCATAAGGGTAACAAAAGGAAATAAAGAAATAACAAAACTAAATGATCATACATGTTGCATTGTATCTTTCAAACAAGTTCTAACATATTTTTTTGTCAACAGGGCTGTTAGGCTTTAATAAAATAAAATTTATTAGTTGCGAGGTAAACGTACGATCAGCAACACTGCACGAAGACGAGTGATTTTGTTTTTGTTTTCTTATATATTACGGTTTATTGTTTGTTTTTAAAAGAAACATTTAATTTAGCATTAAAATGGAAAACAAACACAGAAATTTCATTTCCTTCATTGAAGCTTACCAGGCGTTGCCTTCTCTGTGGAAGACAACAAGCAAGCCGCACATTTCTTGTGTGCACTGACTCGCTGCCTTCAACGAAAACTAAAAGCTTTCCATTGCACGAACGAAATTTACAATAGTCGATGGGCAACGCATCAAAACACAATAAGCTCGATTTGAAGAACGATTTGATGTGTGTATTTGTACATTAACATATTGTATCCCAATTTATAGAAGCAGTCCAACAAAATTTTTATTTTTTCGCGAAAATCATCTTTGTTTCTTTTTTTTTTTTTTGAATTTACCGTAAACTAAACACAAGTGTATCAAAACAAATTAGGACTGTTAATAAAAACCCGCGACATTTTAGAAGATAGCTATAGTGTGATGTGAAACAAAGAGAGAGGCAAAATTTCGTCAAAAAATCAAACAATTCTACTAAATCTAACGGGACTTTTACAGTTATGCCTTAAAATAGCATGCAGCTGCATTCTCATATTGAGTTAAACTCTATTATGACGAATGATTAAAGTGTGTGTCCTATAAATATGTTAAGTACCTTATCTCCGCTTCCAGATGTGATATCAAAATAAAATGTCAACAGATATTTATTATAAATCAACCTCATTATGAAATGCTATGAACTGGGTCAGATATTTTTTTAGTGTTGAGTGGTGTTATCAATATAATATTTTACCAGGTTTATGCACAAATTTGCATCAAGTCGAAAAAAAAAAAACAAAATATTTTAGTTGTTGCATTATACATTTTTATTACACACAATTTTTTCTTATGTACAATTAAATGCATGTTATTTCCTATTTATTATACAATTCACTTTTTGTTTGGTATGTCATTGAACGGGGCAAAATATGAATGAATAAAGAAAACAAGAGGATATATTAGTTTCGGTGCTACCGAAACTTAAACATAGATTTTCTAACATCACTTGTCTATACAGAAATTGCAATCTTTATGGCAAATTATATGGGATCTATATGAATGTTATATTCTATATTAGTTCAGTTGGTTTTAGGACTGATTATCTGCAAAATACAAATTCTGTTATAAATTTATATCGTCTAAATTTTTGGATTTGTAGTCGTGTTAAGGAAGTCTGATTGAAATGTATATGACCAAAAATAGGTACTAATCAAAAATTCAGTTTATTACCTTAAAAACTGAGACTCTTGTTCGCATAGGCACGAACGGACGGACGGGCAGACAGATGTATGACCAAATATGCCTAATTGTTGCTCCCCGTCACGCTAATCCTTTCCACATACAAATATGAAAGGTATAAATAGTTTTTTTTTTTTTTAATTGACATCGGCAACATGATCAGACAAAATATGCCGCTAAATGGGCCATTTTATCTTTAGGTGGACGACCACTACGTCCAGAGCTACGAGCGCTTCCACTACCGCCACTGGAAGCACCACCACGTCCTACACCACTGCGACCGCTCCCACGTGAATTCCGCGTGTTCACACGTGCTGCAACGGCTCGATGCTTCTCCACCAAATGGGCGAAATCGTTTGAACAAAAGACGCAACCAGTTTTCTCTTCTGTACCATCCTTAAATTTAGTTTTGTCGGATTTATAGACGACGCTAATCAGCTGGGCCCCACAATCATTGCATTTAGTTTCTGAAAGAATAACATTAAACAAAAAAAAATTATTTATTTGACGACTGAATACATATGATACTTTTTACAAATATAGAATAAGATTTTTAATAGAAATTATTAAATCTATAGCTTTAACTTACCATCGACAGTCACTTTCGTGGCACCTTTAAAACAATTGATTATAACATCACAACGATTACAACCAAGTTTCCAGCTTGGTGCTAATGTACAATCTAATACCAGTACACCAGTGTCGCATTCAACACAGCCTGATATGCCGAGTGTATTCAATGAATGTGGACATGTTGGATGTGTACATGAATTGCAACCGGCATTCTTTGGCATATCTTTAAAAGGCGGATTATTAAAGCAATATGGGCAGAATGGATACGAACGACCCTTGCTGCCTTTGATGCCAGTCGAAAATGATAACAGCTCAAAATCATCCAGTGGGCAGCGAAACTCTCGATAGGATTTAACATTGCCATTGGGCAGTGAATAGGTTTCATCGCAATGTGAACAATGTAGACGAGCAGGTTTTGTCTATATAAATAGAAATGAAATGGAAAGAGTTAAGTGACGATGTCATACATCAACCAATCAATTTACAATACTACTCACTTGTATATACTTCATATAACGTCGACACTTGCCACACCGCGAATGTGCCTTGCCCGTCTCGGCAATTGGCGAGAAAGACACCTCAAACAAGGTATCCATATTCGTTATATTCTGCACAAAATATACAAATTTCTTACGAAAAATATCAATAGCATGATTGAGTACCGATTTAAAATCGGCATTGCCTTTTGCAATTAAATTTAACATTCGTTCAATTTCCGAACGCATTGTGGGCAATACCAATTCCGGATCAATTTTTTGATAGCCATGCACAAGCACAATCCCCAATGTTGTGGGTATTAACTTTCTACCGGTCTCAATGTGTACATAATTCCTTTGGCAAATGTTATTAATATGAACTGGTATAGAGGCATCAGTACCAATGCCATGCTGTTCCATAAGAGTGATTAATTCGGCTTCGGTGAGGTAGTCCGGAGGTCCAGTTTGACTTTCAACTAAACGTACATCATTGATAGCAACATTTTCGCCTTCAACAAATGGTGGTATCGATTGATCGCGTCCAAATGCTTGCCATGTCATGACCTTTGTATAACCAGGATCGATTAGAACATTCGCTGTGGAAGAGAATGACTCAAGACCAACTTTTAATTTTATGGTAGTTGTTCTATATTTAAGATCACGTGAAACCGTTCCCATGAAATGCCGACAAATGAAATCGTATATACGCCAAGTGTCACTATCAAAATCACCACGTGTGGCCAATTTCATTGGTGTAATCGGTGGATGATCACCGGCATCTTTGCCTTTGCGTGGCGAATTGAAATCACTCAATATGGAACGTGCCTCTTCGCCCCATTCACTTGATGGCTGCAACAGGCGAAGGACAGCATTTAAATCGAAGTTTGCTGGATATTGATTGGTCTCCGTACGTGGATAACTGATATAACCTTGGGTATAAAGCTTTTCGGCAACTTGCATAGCTTGAAATGGTCCAATGCCCAAACCAGAACTACAAATACGCATTAACTCGACAGTGTTTAGAGCCTGTGGACGACTTTTGAATTGCTCTTTAGATGAAACGCTTTCCACACTGTTGTAAATTAAAACATAAGGGAAATTATTAATCATAGATAATATTTATGCAATATATATGTGACATACAGTGCCTCTTTGTGCTCTCTGACTTTTCCCAATAACATGATTGCGATGTCTTTTTTAAAGACTCGCCCACGAGCCCATTCCAAAGTAACTTCCGGTTGACCCGCCAACATTTGTAAATACCAAAAACTCTCGGGCTTAAAGGTTTGTATATCATCGTGTCTTTGTACACAAAAACCCAAAGTGGGTGTTTGACAAGGACCATATGAGATTAGCGAAGAGTCTAGATCTCCGTAACGACCCTGAAAGAATTTCGTTTGGAACCGCGTAAAGGCACAACCAATACGCAAATCAAGCTCTTGTCGTGCATCGACCGATTTCGATTCATTCTCATTCGGGTACCCCAAGGATTCCATTGCACCTTTAATATCCTTTTCCGTAATAGCTGAGAAATGTGCGCGATATGTCACTGTTTTGCTATACACACTCTGTATAACGTCCTTGACAGCATCCATGACCTCATAGCAAATGTTTTCGCCTTCTTTGTCACAATCTAGCCATAACACAAGATAATCACAACCGCGTGCCTCCTTCTCAAGAAATGAACGCATATGTTGTTTTGGATTGACTTCCTTTTTTTCAGTGGGACAACCAAAAAGTTCCACTGGATCTACCTTATCCCAAGAATTATATTTGCCAATAAAGTCCAAAGACATCACATGACCACACACAGATGTCATGCGAAAGAGCACCGAACGTTCATCACGAAATGTACCTGACCATTCATGTACATTACAACCATTATTGGGACCTGCATAAAGTTATAAAAAAGAAACAGATAAATAAATAAATAATTCTTCTTCGCACAGTGCCATCATAAGTTATTCTTTCATTTATTTGATATGATACTATTATTTGCAAATCACGTTGTGTTCTTAAAAGTCTTTTTCCTATTGTCCCCCAGAAACCGTCGCAAGGTATATCATCGGGAGGAGAAGAGAAGCATTGCTGCTCAAAGTTATTCTCACACAAGGTACGTGAGCCAGGTCGCGATTACACGTAAAAAATATTCACTAGAACGATCAGGTTGCGCTCGTAACCGTTCAACTTTTCTGGTACACTCTACTGCTCCAAGAGCGTTAATGATGGCAACTGCAGCGTTTCGCCTATTGTAGGTTGTTCACGAAAGCATCATTCATTCTCTGTCCATTTGTCACTAAATCCGGAACAAAACAGCGGAAAAAAACATTCTGCGCATCTTTGACGATACCGACGCAAACAGGACAAAATGGGTTTAAGATTTTAACATTTAAAAATTTGATTGTAAATATTTGTACTTCAATAGTCTTCCAGTGGACTGTGAATTATCGTAGTTTAAATATATGATTTGAATAAAGCAGATAGAAGGTCCACCGGCGATTCATACAAAGAGGAGACGGAATTATTAACTATTATATATACAAGTATATATATCCCATCAGATAATTTAATGTAACTACTATGATCTGCAACACCACTATAAGTTACAGCAGCCACTAAACAAATCAAAGTATAAAAGTATGATGAATTGCCAAATTGTTTTAATAAAGGCGCTAAGTTGGAGAGAGATGCCGGTAGGCGAAGACGAACACTGAAAATAAGAGTATTCCAATCTAAACGTCACAATGGACTTTAAGAGTCCTTGTAAAATCAAGTACAAGCATTGAGAGAAAATCACAACCACATATTCAATCATTCAAAACCAATAATAATAATTAATAATAGAAATCAAAGAATAACTTATGGGACTGAAATGTATTTAATTAATTTTCTGTAAGAGGAAATTTTTAATTGAAAATCTGATATTAACAACTAACCTTTTCTTGTTGTACTCTTTCCATTTGATAAAATTGTTGCTAATGATGCTGCCAACGAGGGCTTCTCTGCAACCATTAATATTTTCTTCATAGTAATAGATTCACCCGCCGCTTCCGATTTCGAATTAACTTAATGCAATTTTATGCTTTTTCATAGAAAACGAACTATAATTTCTTCTTTTTGTTGTTATGTTTGCATATAACATTAAATAAACTATTTATTCATTCATGAATATGACTTTAAATAGAAATGATGAGTTAAGCATCGAGCATTGAACACTTGTTATGTTTTGCGTATGACATCAACACAGTGTGGATAAACTACCAATAGCACTAGGGAGCTATCGATAATATTATAATTTTTTTACACCATCGATATTTTTTTGAAAAATAATTTAATGATTTCACTATCTCACTAATTATTTCACAAAACTAATGTAACACGTTAAATTTGTTAATGGTGGTACACATTTAAAAACAAAAATCAATGAATATTATTATTATTTATTTAACAATAATTCGCCATAAAATAATATAATAATTAAATACAAAAATTAAAGTCCTCGTGATACTTTAAAGGCCCTTTTCGACAATCAGTTCAGTCTCAGTCCATTATCGACTCTAAATCTGCATCGATAACCGAAACGATAACAAGACCATAACAAAAAATGGACTGATGGCCCAGCTTATTTGTCAGTCCATTTCGATGACATATCGATAAAAGTAATCAAATGCAACAGGTGCAACAAGAGTCGTAGACTTCTCAAAATGCATGCAGATATGTCGAACCACGATTTTGCTGTGGAACTCATTGAAATATATCCATCAGTTATTATATTACTACTTTTAAATAGATAAATATGAGCAATATTTAAACAAACAGTGATCAGCGCTGTACAAAGACTCTGAAACGATTGACAACACTAAGATTTGGACTGATCGTGTAAAAACAAGCATTTTGTCAGTCCATTTCGATTCCTAAAGCGATAAGGTATTTATTACGAAATAAGCAACGTATGCATTTTAACCTTAAAGTGAAACTGTTTAAAATGTTGTTTTCTTCCTTTCGATCGATCTTCACAAAATATTGATATCTTTACTCTTTTAACAGCGGAAATTTTTCAATATAATAATATAAATTTTATTAATTGTTAAGATTCTTCCAAAGAACGTTCTTTACTCCAATCTTTCTTCTATCCGCGTTTCATTCATTTAATCGCACCTGTAATAGCTTTAAATATCCAAGTCATTTCATTAGCTGAATTTTCGATTTTCAACAGAATCGAATTAAGTGCATAGGTACTTTGATCTAGAAACGAATTCCATTTTTCAAATTTTACATATTCTACGAGTATTGACTGTTTCCAAATATGCCAATTGTCTTATGTTAGTAAACTCACCAAACTATTACGCTGGCACATAAGATTTATCTCTTTCATTTACCCAGTATTCTTGTGGATAAGTTTATTTATCTATTTATTTGGCAACCTTTGCGCGAAGCAACTAAATAATGTGTTTTTTAAGTATGATTATTTTCCATACCGGTTATTAGCAGTGTTACATAAGTTAATGTAAAACTTGGCAACCTAAGATGAGTCTCTTAATAAAAAAAAACTTTGGCCGGCATAGCAAACACCATATACCTACCTCTACTATTTCCTTCTTGATGGACTTGGCTCGGTCAAACGTTCAAAAAATACAAATCGCTCTTCCATCCATAGAAAATATATAGAGTAGTTCAAACAACAGGTTATGTAATTCGAGTCTGATTTTAGTTCCTTTTTCTTAATTCTAGCTTACTCGTAGATATGTTTTACAATTCAAGCTCATACTTATCTACTATATAATATAAATTAAAGCTTCAAACTTACTTAATTAAAGAGAATTAGTAACAGATTACGAGTATAAGCTTATCTATATATGTATACTAGTTATCCCGGCGTGCGTTGCTACGCCCTCGCACAAAAAAGATAAGAGAGCATATACGTATGGAAACATTTCTTCCTTTGATGAAAATCAAGGAGATATGTGGGGATGGGAGCTATAACAGAGAAAGGAATGGAGCGCTGTAGACGATGACCGCCGATAAAAATAAAAAATGGGCCAAGTGCGAGTCAGACTCGTACACGGAGGGTTCAGTACCAGATTGTGGTTTTATGGGAGGTACCCCCTCTATTAGTCTGATTTGACTGCTTCCAACAAATGTACCGCGCCTATATCAGAAACTTATAGTTAGACACTAATTTCAGTTCAATAGTTTAAAAAACAAAAAAGTTTACCGAATAGGAACCTGAATTTTAATGGTGGGTTTGTATGGGAGATACTCCTCCTAGTTGGCCGATTTGATTGATAGATGTGTAGCGCCTATGTCAAGAACTTATAGTGTCTAAATATCAGTTCGATAGAACAAAAAAAGTTTTTCGAATAAGAAACTGAGTTTTAATGGTGGGTTTGTATGGGAAGTACCCTCCCTAGTGGACTGATCAAACTGAAATTTCACAATATAAGTCTCTGATGCATAGCTACCAACCATCGAAATTTCAAGATCGTGGGATTACTGGGTCGTTTAGCTGCCATACAAACCAAAATATTTCTTGTATGGACCCCTTTCAGTTTTTAAAAATATTTTAGTTTTAGTATTTGTTGCTAATTCCCGGATAGAACTACTACATATTCTGTAAAAATTTCAACTCTGTAGCTATTACGGTTTGCAAATCCATTCCTTCACGTTTTATGTCACGTCCCACTGAAACGGGGGAGGATATCCTATGTCCGTCTCCTAGTTCTAAGCTACCTCCCCACCAATTTTCAGCCAAATCGGTTCAACCGTTCTTGAGTTATAAATAGTGTAACTAACACGACTATCTTTTATATACATATATTGTAAATCTAAACACTTCTCAGATCCCCTTGAACACACACAAAAAATTTCATCAAAATCGGTCCAGTCGTTCAAGAGAAGTTCAGTGACATACACACTCACAGAAGAATTATATATACATATTGTGAATCTAAAGCATTCTCAGATCCCCTTGAACACACACAAAAAATTACATCAAAATCGGTCCAGTCATTTAAGAGAAGTTCAGTGACATACACACTCACAGAAGAATTATATATATAAAGATGTGGCAACTCCAAATTGGCATTCTCACCATGATCAAAAATTAAGCTCTCACCATACTATTGTGAAAATGGTAAATTGAGAAAAGCTTTCAGCCTTTTTTAAGTAGTCACGTGATAATTATTTAGAGGTTAGTTTGCGTTCCTTCTTTTTCACCCTCTTGCGTACGACGTTCAAATTTTCACAAATTATAAAATTAGAAACTAAGTAAGTCAATTGGAGTTCTTAAAATTATAAAATTATTATAATTAAATTAGAAAAACGGCAACCATTCTTGTAGCGCTGGACACAAGCATCATCTCGCAACTCAGCGTTATAGTTGCGTCATTACCGAACACCAACCGTTTCGAGTTCATAAGGCAGAAGATCATAGAGCAGTTTGGAGACAGTGCACAACGCCGTCTTAATAGACTACTGTCCGAGCTACCTCTGGGAGACAAAAAAGTCGTCAGAGTTGTACTTTGAAATGAAGCGAGTGGCAGGAACGACTTTAAGTGATGCACTAAAAGGCTTATGGACAAAGTGCCTTCCTGAAGTTGTTCAACCCGTGGTTGCAGCATCTTCTCAAACTCCTGCGGAATTTGTGAAGATTGCAGATTCTGTTATGGATGCAATCGGCCGACATAGCAACACATTCAGCGTTTCACAAGCAGACAGTCTCACCGAATTACGTGCAGCGATTGTAGCTCAGCAGGCGTATAGTCAGACCTTCACGAGAATGAAATCGGAGCGGCTCAAGATCCCGTCAACACTTCTGACACCGCCAAAAACACTCTGAGAGCTCCCAAATCGGTATGTGCTGGTACCACGCAATGTTTAGCCGCAACGCAGAGAGATACCGAAGTCCATGCAAATTCAGGAACTCGTCACCCAACACATCGGCGCCGGGATCAAATGAACATCGTTCTTGACTGAAAAAAGACGTAGCGAATCATGGAGGAGATTCTGCCAAAGAACGTACAAATTTCCGCTTGCAGGTTAGTGACATGATTTCAAACAAAAAGTTCCTCGTCGTCTCAAAGACCTACGAGAGGTTTTCCAACGCTTACAAGACAACAACGACTTACTATTAACCTGGAGAAATGCTAATTTGCAAAAAGAGAACTAAAATTTCTGGGTCACTTGGCCGACTTAAGAGGAATCCAGCCCTTACCAGAGAGAAAAGACGTTATCAGAAATTTTCCCAGACCTGCACTGGTGAAGGACTTTAAAAGTTTTTTAGCTATGATAAACTTTTATCGCAAGTTCTTGCCACATGCAGTTTCACACCAAGAGGTTCTTCGGAAGATCACACCTGGCAACAACAAAAAAAAAAAAAAAACGACACACACCACTTGCTTGGACCGCGGAAGCCGAACACGCTTTTCGACGGTGTAAGGACGAGCTGGCTAATGCAACATCACTTACTCACCCAGAACTCAAAGCTCAAGTAGTGCTTTACACGGATGCCTCAAACACAGCTGTAGGCGCCGCACTACAGCAAAATCTCAACGGTATTCTTCAACCATTGGGTTTTTACTCGAAGGCATTTTCCAAAGTCCAGCGTAACTACAGTACATATGGCCGAGAATTGACTGCGATTTATCAAGGCGTATGCCATTTTCGCTACATGATCGAAGGGCGCAGATGTTGTATCGTCACTGACCACCGTCCGTTAATCTACGCTTTTCGTCAAAAGCTAGATAAAGCATCGCTTCGCCAAATTCGTTACTTGGATTTCATCGGTCAGTTTTCAAGCGACATACTTTATATTCTTGACAAGGACAACGTCACAGCCGACCTTCTATATTGGATTCAAGTCATCACGAAACCAATTGACCATGGAAATCGCTGCAGCCCAGCAAAATGACAACGCATTCCAAGCGCTTTTAACAAAAAAAGGTAAGCATCTTTGTTCTCCTCATTTAAAACCTTTTCCAATCCCAGGCAGTGACGCTCAGTTGTTGTGTGATACGTCAACACCGAAAGTTCGCCCGTACATTCCAAAGCAGTACTGAGCTTCTATAACCGCTTCAGTACTCAATCTAGCGTACCCTGGTGACCGCATAACGACCAAATTAATGACAGATAGATTTGTTTGGCTTGGCATCAAGAGAGACACCACTAGTTTTGTGCAGAGCTGCATAAGTTGTCAACGCTCTAAGGTTCACCGCCACACACGCTCTACACCAACGAGGTACGAACCTCCTGATGCACGGTTTTCTCACATAAATATGATATCGTTGGCCCGTTTCCATTGTGTGAAGGGCAACGATATTGTCACATGATATACTCGATAGTCAGAAGCAGCGCCAATTCCTGACATCACGGCAGAATCGGTCGCAAAAGCCATTGTGACACATTGGATCTCTCACAAAGTACAACAGATCTAGACAGACAATTCAAGTCTTCGGTTTTCACCGAACTGATGACCGTCATCGGAGCAACTCATTTCCGAACTACACCATATCACCCGCAATCAAATGGCCTGATTGAGAGGTGACATCGTTCATTTAAAGCCACTATTCTGTGCAACGACGTCAACAAGTGGATTCAGTGTTTATCCACCATTCTACTTGGCCTACGAGTCGTTTTTAAGCCGGACATCAAGGCATCACTAGCGCTGCTGGTCTATGGTACCACTCTAAGGTTACCAGGGGAGTTTCTCACTGCCACCCAAACACCGACAATTACCAGCATATATGTACAAGATCTTTTAAAATCGATGCAGAACCTGCGCCCGAAGACATTTATTTCTCCGAAACTCGAATTGGCTTCTTATGTTTTTGTCCGCAATGATTCAAGGAAGGTCCTTGACCCATTCGTACGAAGGACCGTTCGAGATTTTGAAAAAAAAACACACACACACAAGTTTTTCAAACTTTTCATAATGGGACGCAAAACCAACATTAGCATCGACAAGTTGAAGTCTGCCTTTACATCGTCAACTGGGCCGGAAAACCAAGAGCCGCAACCAGCATTAACGAAACCTTCCCAACAGCACTGCTTTCCTCTAGAAGGGGAGTACTGTGGCAACTCCAAATTGGCATTCTCACCATGATCAAAAAAAAAGCTCTCACCATACTATTGTAAAAATGGTAAATTGAAAAAAGCTTTAAGCTTTTTTAAGTAGTCACGTGATAATTATTTAGAGGTTAGTTTTCATTCCTTCTAATTTACCCTCTTGCGTACGACGTTCAAATTTTCACAGACTATAAAATTAGCAACTAAGTCAATTAGAGTTCTTAAAATCATAAAATCATCAGCTAAGTGAATTGTAGTCTTTGTAATTAATTAATAAACAACTAAAATTAAACAATAAAGCTAAATATATTAATTGAACCCAAAAAATAGCATGAAACCGCAAAACTCGAGAGCGGCCGGACCAATTTTGGTGATTTTTTTTTTTTTTTGCTACATTTGGATTCGGTAGGTGGCGCTGTTTTCCAAATATAGCTAGTTTTATGTCATTTTTTTTAGCACTTTTTCATTTGGCGATTTTAATAATATTTTTTTTTAAAAGAACAAATGAATCTTAAAGTGTTTTAGGTTATAATAGAATATTAAAATATATTGTTCATTCATTATAGAAGCAACAACCAAATAGCGCATAGGGGGTGTAGCAACGCACACCGGGTAACGCTAGTTACAAATAAAAGAAGATAAAGAAATATAAAATATTGTCAACACCCACTCTTGAACACTGAGAGGTTTAAAAGAGGCTGATTGCTTTAAAAATTTCCATTCAGATTTTAGCGAAATATCAGGTTTGCATAGAAGGAGAATTGATGTAATTTCTAATCAGTTTTTAATGTCGATATGTATACCGAAGTTTAATTCCAAGGTAGTTACGAGTATATTATAACACTGTTTTAATCTGTTCACTAAAAAAAAAAAAAGAAGAAAATACTTCTCCCTTAATTCTTTTAATATAAACAACGTTGACAAAACTGAAAGATGTGCTAGCTCCTCTGATTCGGAACAGTGTACTATGTGGGACAGTTTTCTTGTTCCTTGCAAAGTTGTTCTCGAACGTGCGGTGAGATGAGATTTAAGAAGTAGATAATATGGTGTAGGAAACCATTTCTCAATCTTATGAAGCCTGAATGTCAGGCTGTCAAATACTTGTTGGATATCTACAACACAACACCACAATATTTTTTACATTCAAGGGCACCCGCAATAGATTTGACAATGCAATGGTTCTTACTTCACCAGAACATCACTAAAATTGTTTAAAATTGTTAATTCTTAAGTTCTTCAAGCAACAATCAGAACGTTGGATGTAATTGACGTAAAACGGAGATTGATTTCACTCTTGCACAATTGGTCACTGAAAGTTTAGAACTATTTAATCACAGCGCAAAAGATATGTTGTACGCTAATTATTCCAAAATCCGCTCTGCTGGCGGCATCCAAACTTTGTCAGCTAAACACAAACCCGTTTGATTACTATGAATTGTACTTACATAAATATTAATGAAAAATCAATGATTACATTATTTTACTTTTTTTTTAAATTAAAGCTTTCGGACGAAGATATCGAATGCCACTTGTGCAAATCAGCATCATCGGTAGAGTTCAGTAAAACGGATTTAAATATAATTGCAAAAAGGTCGTAACTTGAAGCGAAAAATCTGGATATGTTTTTGAATATAAATAATTAGTTAGCTTTTAAATGTATACATATGGTTTTTTTTTTTTTTTTTTTGTTTTAAATTATTATTCAAACATTTTATCGCTGCAATTCTTGAATTTCAAATATGTGTCCATATTTTCTTGTTTTTTTCTTTTTGTGACTATCAATTGTTATCGTCCATTATCGATGGTCATGAGTATCGATTGTTTTTTAACTTGATACTTTTGGTATCGAATAGAAAATATATTCAAATTACTTAATTCAACAATATTAATGTGTTAAAACGCCATGTAATATATTTATTTGATTTTCTTATTTTTTAATATATATATTTATTTGTCGATTTGGTGTATTAAAGGTGCTGCCACCTGTTACAATATTTAACACAATCCAATCGAAATATTTTTAAATTTTTGAGGAATAATTAAATCACAAAAAAAAAGAAATTTCATCAATTCAACATAATTAATTCACCATTTAATAGAATTTCTAATGAACTTGCTGCCAATTTTAGTTAATTTTGTTTTTTGAACAGGTTGTCATCTCTATCAACCAATTAATCACATGTGCTTATGGTTCGTTGCGTGTTTCTGCCAGCGGTGGAGTCTTGTCAATATGTTTTAATTCCAAGACGACATCATTTGTTTTTTTTAAATATCTTAAAATAATTACAAGGAAAGAAAATTGAATACTCAGTAACTAAAAGAACACAAAGTTATCACATCGACATGGCAGGAAAAACTGAAAAACTGTCGTGGTCCACTAAGAGAAACAAAACGAAAGCCGGAAAAAATGGTAATTCTGATGATGGCAAAGGTGATGCTACTGAAAAAGAAAACTCAAAAGAGAGCGCCGTGACGCCAAATAACGAAAAAGTAGGCAAAGCAGTCGTTGGATCGAAACGACCAATTATTGTCAAGAGGAAAGAGTCTGCCGGTGAGTCCGATAATGAAGGTGAACCGCATATAAAACTCGAGAAACCATTATTTAAGTTATTAAGTGATATGATAACGGATGATAGGACTGCAATGCAAACATCAATTGTCAAGGTGATTCGTTTCTTGTTTAAAATAAAAGAAAATGACAAGGTAAGTGTATCCATCGAGGCTCGTTTTTATTTATGTTCTTATATATTCCATCATTATAGCAAAAAAAACATCTTGATTATGTGGTGAAACGTTGTGTTCGCGCTTGTGGTAGCCCCCGTATAAATGCTCGTAATGCTAACTCTGCATGCCTCACAATACTGCTGAAAGAATTTGCGGTTAAGGTAACAGTACAAAAAGTTTTTGAGTTACTGGAAAATGAGCTTATGTATGGGAGCGGCAATGAAGATATTCAAGCGGTTTCTGGTCAAATTTTGGTTTGCTGTTCAATTCTTAGAAGTGGACGCCTTGTGAATGAGGCAGACGAAATTAAACAATTCACAGATATTTTAATAAGCACCATGCACCGTCGTGCATATCAAGCCCGCATGGCTTATTCAATTCTCAGAAATTCATTCAAAGTGGTAAGTATGAAATGAGGTAATTCGAGTCAAATTTAGTGTACATTTTATTATTATACGCAGATGTTATGGTCTTTAAAATATACAGACAATTTTTGCCACTTGAAGCTTGGAATTTTTATAAAACAGAATCTTCCAAAGCATTTTTCATGTCTTATGATTCCGTATGCAATATTTCGTTTGCAATACAAATTTTAGAAACTTAATGTGTTTGTTGCACAGTTCGATTCTATATCAAAACCCCAAAAATCTAGAGCTGAATATAAGGTTCATTGACTTAATGACTTACCGCTTTTTCCTCTAGGGAATTTCAAGTTTTGTGTGGCAAATCTGTGCCATATATTTGAAGCTCCAGGATCTTGAAGAGGATGTTCGAATGCATCCGACTTATAGTCCTCATTGCTCCAACGTATTATCTCTTTTTTCGCCGCAAACCTCTATTGTGGTATTGTAAAATTTCTTGGTAACAAATTCTGATATGCTCCTAAGAAGATAGTAACTGCCTTCTCTCCTTACATAAACGATACCAAACTTTAGCAATGTATACATTTCACTATTTTTATAAACATAAAAACTTGTTATGCGATAAACGTTGAGAAATAAAATTGTAATGAAAAAACCAAATACAAAAAAAAATCGTTAACTCTTAAATATATTACACAAAACATTACAAATCATGTGAAAAGCGGCAAGCCAAACAATTTATGTTATATAGTATGTGGATAAAAGACTTGTGAAATGAAAATTAATGTTTTTTTTTTTGTCATTTTACCAGATTTCACCAGGAGTATTCAAAAATGTGATGTGGAAGGCATTGAAAAAGGAACTGTTAAAACCTTGGCCTAAGCAAACAATTAACTCTGTTGAAACTTTGATATCTATAAGCGAAATCTTTCCTGATGTTATGACAGCAGACGTTATTAATGACCATTGGAATGGGTCTGCATTACTAAGTCCTAACAGCTATAAAGATCTTTATCGTATCTTTTTCAAAGAAGCTTGTGTCGGTAAAGCATTGCCAGAAACAATCGATACTTTCGGTTCTTACATTGCGAATAACAATAATCTCGTAGAATTTTGGAAAACTGCTGTCGATGTTGATTTACAGAATGCAACAAAAGTGCAAAAGAAATTCATTTTACGAATACTGAAAATTATTTTTTCAAAACAATCTAAACCCGATTGGTCTAATTTCCTAACAGCAAGTTTCATGAAAATGTTTATCGATGGTCTTGAGCAAGAGAAGAAGTCCAAAAACAAAGAATCAAAACAATATTTTAATGATTTCGCTGATGTTTTAGTCAAAGTCTCTAAAAACCTGAATTCAAATGAAGAAAAACTGGAACTCATATATCGTTTGATTAAACCACCTACAGGAATATTGTATATTGAAAAATATACTAAGTCACGCATCATACATGAAATAATTAACTCGCTTGGCAAAGATGGAGTAATGTCTATTTATGATTTCTATCATGATATTTTTACTGGACAATTATCTATTGCCAATGAAAATAAGAACAATAATGACACTGGGATAATTTTTGAACGCCATAATACAGGCTATATGTTGCAACATCTTCTGATCCATAAAGCTGTACAAGATTCTGTGGAATGGCGTAGTCAAAAATTATGTTCTCTCTTTACATATGGTATATTTCATGTTAACGAACAACTGGCACTTTGCAAAGCGGATGAAGCTTCAGACTTTAGCAAAGCATATAATCGTCAATGTAAGCAAATGTTCTTATGTAGTCTTAAAGTTAACAAAAACTCATTAAAAACGGAAAAGGATCAAATGGAACGTTTAATTGGTCATGTCGATTTGTTATTGACGAAACCAAAAAACCATGAAAAATTCATTGTCAAGAAAAGTTTTGATGAAACAACCAGAAAAGCCTGGACACAAATGAAAACAGTTTTGGATTCGTTGAAAAATGATGAAAAAGTACCAAAAGCTTTAATCATATTACTGCAACACTTGGGCATTCAGTTGTTCAATGACACAAAAACAGAACCGACAAGTATAAACGATCTATGTGAGTGCATCAAGCTTCAAAAAAATGAGAATGATAACTCCTCTGAGGATAGTGAGGTGAATATAAAAGAATATTTTAAAAATATTGAATAATTAATATTGTTCTTCTCTTTATAGAAATTGTCTTGGATTCATGTTCTGGTTGATATTTCTTTGCATTTGCTATCATTAAATATGAAATCATTAAGGGAACTTATCATGATGGTGTTTAATAATTTGCCCCAATATTTTGATATAAGTTCCTTACATTATATATTGTCATTGCTGGATATGAAGGATGGTCAGAATCCTCTAAGTAATCAGAATGATGAAGATTCTGATGATGAAAGTGATGATATTGAAGGTTCTGACACTGACCTTGATAATGAGAATGAAAACCAAAAATCTAATGACGATTCTGCAGATAGTGACGACGAAGATGACGATGAGATTGTAGAAAGTGATGATAATGATGATGGTGAAACTATTACCGAAATTCAAGTTTTACGCAATGATTTGTCACAAGCATTAATGGCAAATGGTGCTGGACCAATGGACGATGATGATGCTGATTCAATTGATTTGAATGATTTAACCGAAGAACAAGGACGTAAGCTTGATAATGCCATTGCTAGCGTTTTCAGAGCCAGAATTAAATCATCATCAGAGAGTCGTCCAAATAATTACAAAAAATCAAAAAGTTATCGCACATTGACAACAACAACTATGCATTTCCGTTTACGTGTACTTGATATAGTTCAAATTATCAGCGTACAACGCAACGACTCATTATCAATTGCAACAACTATTATGCAATCTCTTTACGAAATGTTGCAATATTGCACAACTAATGAACTGCAACCTTTACAACAAAAGACCGAAAAACTCCTTAACAAAGTGATTAGCAAGACTAACTACAATGTAAGCAGTAAAGATGATGAAGAGTGGAGCCAAATAGAAATGTGCTCAATTATTCGCCAACTTGTGCGTACGCCAATCTTAATAAAAGATCGTGAAATAGCAAATCGTTTATTAACCAATTGCTTCATATTTCTGATCTTAAATGGTTCACGTCTACCTGAAAAAGAAGGAAAAATAATATCATTGTGTCTCGAGTACATGCAGGAATACATCAATAAACGGTCAGCAATATTGAATTTTATAGTTTTCACAAAACTATTCAAATCAGATTGGCTTGGCATTTGGAAATTGGCCGAAGCACTAGCCGCTGATGGCATCCTTAATCAACCGCGCGTTTATCGACGTATTCAGGCATATAAATTGCTCATATTGATGTATCGCAATAACAAGATTTTTGATAAATTAAACAAAGACATCGTTAAATCGAATTTAGCGGATGTTGAGAAATCAATTTACAGCCACGTTATCAAACTAAGTAATACAAATAGTAATGTTAAAACAACTGGAAAAGAAGTTGATGCATTATTTGAGTTAATTTTAGCAATCGAACAACGCTACAAAAAAGACTTGAAGAAATATGGTGAATCGACACTTTATAACAATAACTTTATAACGGAACTTATGCAGATGGTGCGCAAACGTGTCTTCTTGAATGCTATGAAGAATTACAACATTTATTGTAAAAATAACAAGTTGCCCGTAATTAATAATAATGATATTCCAAGTCTACAGAAAGATGATGAGGATGCTGAAAACGAAATGGAAGTCACAAAAGGTGATGGCGAAGATGAAATGGAAGATAAAAAGGAGGATTGCAATCAAATGCCTAAGAAAGTTGTGGAAAACACGACTTTAAAGCGCAAAAAAAGCAATGACGAAAATATCGATGATAATAATATTGTTGGTGCAACACGACAGGTTTCAGCTAAAAAGCAAAAGAAACTTAAGAAAGAACTACGTTTAAATGCAGCTTCACGTGGCATAAACGGTGGCTTCTTCCAGCAGCATGATGCTGATGATGTTGAGGAGACTTCAACTAATAATATTTAAGACATCGACGAAGATATATAAATGCAGTGCATTTTAATTTTATTTTTTATTTTTTTGGTTTCAAATCCTTGAACATAGGTTTTTTTCTTAATATGTAGTATATATATCTTGCATTAATTACAATAAAAATACATATAAGTATGTATGACTGGAAGTTTTATTTATCACAGATTTCATCTTTAAATCGTAAAGCTGTCTTGGATCGATCGTCGTTTTTAAATAATGAAAAAATTAAATAATGTAATTATCTCCGTCACTTTTGCTTAGTTGTTTCTATACATATTACATATTAGGGGCTGTGATTGCACATTGACTACCAATTGTCTTTTTCGCTTGACCTTGGTAACCTTAAAGGTTGGGGCTTTTGTTCAATATAAGCGCAATCTGGTTTACTATTCCACATATCTGTGATGATGGAAGCATTGCAATTACTCCTAGAATGACGAATTTTTTTTTTTTTGTTTTGGTAATAATTTACAAAATCGATGGCAATTCTAAGTGTCCTAGATGCTCAGATGTCGCTGATATCTGAGTCAAATTTATTTTTGGTATCTATACAAAACAAGTATTACTTGTAAGGGTCTTTCCGATAGTAAACCTGCTCAAGCAAGTGAAAGAGCCTAGGCAAACTGTAGCTACTAATATTAGAATTGTACGTAGCAGGCTTTACGATTTTTGAAATTTTAATCTCAATTATCCGTGTTGCTCGGAAAATCGTAAATGCTGTTTAGAAGATGTTATATATGTAGACTTGAACTAACAATCTACAGTTCGTTGAATAACTTCTATACTGGTAAAACTTCTGCTAATCATTTTAACATTGAATCGTAATTATTGCATAGGATGAAGATCAAGGATTTGTTTAATAACTATATAGAACAACTAACGCTTAACTATGTGAGCCATATGCTATCGATCACTGTCATTTCATATCTTTTGTCCTTGTCTTACTGTTTCAGCATCCAAAATTACTTATCCACAGAAATCTGTATGATGCATTTTAATAAGCCACAAGGGTTTGAATCTGAATCCAGGGATGATGTACGTATGTACTTCTATGTGTATTATATCAAAAACATACGATAGATTTTAGGTGGAAGTGACGGTTAGATCACGTAGGTCGCCATAAAATTTTTCGCTCAGCTTTCCGGTTTACAGTACCCGGTAGATGAAAAATGTCTGCATTCTGATAATCGAGGTTCGACTGTGTTTACGCGGAGCGCGCGCATTTTCTAAACAAGTTGGCAGCTTTGTTTAAAGGAAAAGAACAAAAACATCGTTGTTAACCACACTAAATCATTTTTGTTTGAAATATTTTTGTTTTTGTAATTAATTTACTTATTTGTCTTTCGTAAAGCACCACTTTTGTTTGTTTAAAATTGTGTCAATCTTTCAACATGGTTGCGTGGACCAGAATGCGTAAAATAACTGCCATAGCGATAGGATCGAGCGTTGGCATTGCCGCATACTACTATCAACGCCATTGGAATTCTCCGATAACTGTGCAAAACTCATGGACAAACAGTGAAGGCCCAGTGAATCCGTGTGCATTGTGGGATTCCAATTGGGATTATCGAGAGCCCAGAAGCTTAATAAGACCAATAAAAAATGATGCGGCTGAGGAAGAAGAAAATCGCTATAATAGCGATTTGGAAAAATCGAAACCAAAAGCATCACGACACATAATATTAATACGTCATGGGGAGTATTTTGATGCAGGAGAATCAGATGAAACGCATCGATTGACGGAGAGGGGACGCCGGCAAGCCAAGTACACTGGGCAACGTTTACATGATATGAATATCGATTGGGACAAAGTCATTGCATCGACAATGACACGAGCCCAGGAAACAGCTGATATTATTTTGAACCAAATCAACTACGATAAAGCAAAGGTAACGAAATGTTCTTTTATACGAGAGGGAGCACCGATACCACCTCAACCACCAATAGGTCATTGGAGGCCAGCAGCATCGGTTGGTCATTTCAATTGTATTAATGGTATTTTTTTTAATAGTTTTTTTTATGTTTTTTTGTCCATTTTCATGTCATTTCGGTCATTGTACAGCAGTTTTTCCGGGACGGCGCCAGAATAGAAGCGGCATTTCGCCGTTACTTTTATCGTGCTTGTCCGGAACAGGAGAAAGATAGCTATACACTTATCGTAGGTCACGGGAATGTAATACGTTATTTTGTGTGTCGTGCTTTACAATTTGCGCCAGAAGCTTGGTTACGTATCAGTATCAATCATGCTTCCATCACCTGGCTAACAATAAATCCTTCGGGTAATGTGTCGATTAAATATTTAGGTGATACTGGCTTCATGCCAGTTGATCATTTAACAAATCGGATACCTCGTGATTATAAAAATGTTGTCTAATAAGTTGAAGAAAAATGCAATACTCATATGATTTCAAATGAATTCAAGTCTGTAAATTCGGTTCTACCGAAGAAATTTGTAGTTTATCCAAGAATATACTCATGCTCTAATCAAGAATATTCCCCTAATCATTGAAACATGATATGAACATGAATTAATTAGCATTGCCATGCTGATAAAAATATTTAGTATATATGATCCGTTATTACATATTTTCAATTATCGGTTTACAACATTTTATATTTTGTGAATGGTTTATGAAAAAAAAAAGTGAAACAAGAAAAAAGTTTACTTTAGTCTTACGAAATCCTTACAAAACTTTGCGTAATTAGTTCTGATGGTTTTGATAAAAGCAAATAAATATACAATCATATTTTTATTCTCATATATACCATTGTTTGTTTTTGTTCATTGACATCATAAACTGTCCACGAGTGAGTTTACAATATTTTAATGCTATGTGTTTAGAGAAGGATGCTGGTTTGCGCCACCTTGAAGTTAAACAAAGAAATCAAAATGTCACTGATTTTCAAATTATATAAAAGTTTATTTCACTTATAATGATTTGCATGTACATAAGTACATAAGCAATTACAAATTTTGGTTGTTGTTGTTATACTATTGCGAAGCGACGCGTCAAGTGACGATGAATGCATATCTCCTATCCCCGCACTGAATGCTTTGCGCTCACATTATGCGGACAAACTAAGCTTGATTTTCGAGGCTTGATCAGACATCAAACCTTCTGCTCCCGACATACTCGCGCTATTGAAAGCGCTGGAGTGGTTTTAACTCAAGTAGTCTTAACGGGCAGAACAGTGAGTTTACCTATGGCTCTTTTGATAAGCCATTTGCTGTACGGACGATAGCAGCTCGAACGATACCGTCATCACCAAAAATATTCCTTACCACCATAGCGGAGGCAAATTGTCATTGTTAAAAGATGTCCGATGAATCATTTCGCTAATAGGAACTTTATTATGTTGAGATAATTATTTAAGTTTTTTTTTAGTTCGGTGTAAAGTCGATTAAAAGTATACGTTTGTCGATTGTAAGACCCAGAATTTTTAAATAACTGATGGGGAACGTGCCCCCAACATTAATTTTACAAAAAGCAAGTAGTTTCATACGTTGGTTTTATTTTGTGTACTGTGGAGCCTTCATCATACTTCATAATGAGGGCAAATCAAATTATCGTAAGCTGTCAAAATAGAGGAATAATATTGATTCATGTGCGGCAAAATATACTGCACCGATTTTTTTTTTTTTTTTTGTTGTTCCCGATTGGATATGTACTATTGTTTTCCTACATTATATCTTAAATATAAAAGAAAACACTAAGTACATTTTTAACAATAAGAGGGGAAAAGGCAGTGGACAATACCGAACATTTTCGAATTGTCTCTTGAATAATGATAATGGGTGTCTTAGGCCTCATTTTTGAGAGCTACTTGCGGCAGGCCAACAACCGCAAGATGCCTCTCAGCGCCACCCGTAACCTAAGTTAGGTCAGATCGACTGGTCTGGTTCGTTTTAAGCGTCTACGTCTAGACAATTCGTGAGATGGAAGGTCTGTTATTTCTAGATTGGTATGTCGCTTTGCCACATTGCTTAATGGAATGTTAGTACCTTTTATTTTTAATTGTCTTGGCTGATAAGCTGTCCGTGTTGTGTATATCACTTGCGTCGTTTTTAGTTCATTCACTTTTTTTTTCCATTTATCAAACCAATTGCAAGCTTTGTCAAGAATATTCTGCAGCTTAGTTGTTCCTACAACTAAATTTTTATGGGAGTACATTAGTACTGTATCGTCAGCGAAGGTAGCCACCATTGCCGAGCTATCTCCTGGAGTTGGGATGTCTGATGTATATAAAGTATACAAGCACGCTTACTTAAGGGACTCCCACTCTTATCTGTCTAAGCGTAGAAGATTCATCCTTACATTTTACGTAGAAATAGCGAGAGTCAAGGTAGCTTTTAATGATTTCAAATAGATCAGTTGGAAATACGGTCCTAATTTTACTCAGTAGGCCGTCGTGCCAGACTTTGTCGAAGGCTTTTTCTATGTCCAGAAAAACACCAACACAGAACTTTTTTTCATCAAGGTCCTTTAAAATTTTGTGAGTTACTCTGTGGACTTGCTGAATTGTGGAGTGACTTTGTCTAAACCCGAATTGATGGTCAGGTATGATTCTGTTCACGTCTAGTATTGGTTGTATTCGGTCAAGTAGGAGACGTTCAAATACTTTAGAAAGTAAGGGCAACAGGCTGATTGGTCTGTACTAGGACGCCTTGGTTGGATCTTTGCCCAGTTTGCGTATGGCTATTATTTCAGCAACCTTCCATAAAGATGGGTAGTGCTTTAGTCTTAATATCGCATTGAACAAATCCCTAATAAATGCGATTGCCTTCGCAGGGAGCTCTTTGAGTAACTTTCCAGTTATTTAGTCATAACCTGGCGTTTTTCTCTAACTAGTGCGCTTTTCAATACAGTGCCTAACTTCATTGGTTGAAATCATTTTTGTACAGTATTGTGGAGATGGAGTTCTGTTGTACAAATTGGTGTTACTATTAGATTGATTGGTAGTAAAAGCCCTTTCATAATAGTCTGCCAGTAGTAAAGCTTTGTCATAGTTGGTTCTAGCCCAAGTCCCATCCGATTTTAAAAGTGGCGGCTGGTGGAAGGTGCGATTTGTGAAGTGCTTAGCAGCCTTCCATAATGAGTAGTTAGTGTCAGATGTCGGCGATAATGTTTTTGTATAATTTACAAATTGTTCATTTTTAAAATTCCTTAGACTGTTTTTCAAATCTTTGATTCCTTTGTTAAGTTTAGCTTTGTCATTTGGATCTCTCGTCCTTTGCCAGATCTTACGCAGTTTGTTTTTGTTCGCGACTTGGATTTTTATTGAGCGGGGGAAAATATAGTTGTCCTTTTTTGGATTAAGATCAGGCGTTGCTCTATTAGCTGCTTCGTTTATAATGTCATTTAAGTATATCACTGACTTTTCAATATCGTCAGGTTCTTTAAGAGGTATATTTATTGTAAGGCTATTGTCAATAAATTCTCTGTACGCCTCCCAGTCAGTTCTGAAATTATACATGTTGCAGGCGGGCTGATCTTTTTTTATTGCGCAACTATATTCAACTTGTATTGGTGAATTATCGGAAGAAAGTTCAAGTCGGGAGTCAATTTTGAAATGTGTTATATTCATGTTTTTTAATACACAGAAGACTATTAAATCCGGTATTTTAGTCCGATCTGTTGGCCAATATGTGGGTTCACCTGTACTCAAGTGCATCCCCCCAATCGTTTGAATTGCACTTAGCAAGTTTTTCCCTTTGGTGTTTGTCAGCCTTGAACCCCAGTTTACATGTTTCGCGTTGTAATCACCTGCTACGAAGAACCTTGGACCAAGCTCTTTAAAGTAGTCCTTAAATTGAGCTGTTGAGATTGAGTGTCTAGGTGGGCAATAAATCGCTGCTATTGTGAAAGGTCCATATTTGTCTTCTAATAGCAATTTGGTCGACTGAATGTGAGCGTGTTGATAATTTTCTAGTTCAACGTGTCGAGTATTGTTTTTAACAATGATAGCCGTGCCACCATGTCCTGAACCATCCGGGTGATTTGTTTTATATATTTTATATCCGGGAATGCTCAAGTAGTGATTACTTGTGCAATGGGTTTCAGAGATTAGAGCTACGTCAATCATATAGTCATTTAGAAATAGTTGGAGTTCAAGGATATGTTTGTGCAAACCATTGGCATTCCACGCAATAATTCTTAATTTATTGTCCATTTTGTTTGTCAAGTTTGGTTATCAGGATGGTGATTATATTCATCATGTTAGTCACCTGTTGAAACAATTGCTTCATCATGATTTTAAGTTCAGCTGAATCGTCATTTGGCATAATATTATTGTTATTTTGATGGGAGGAATTACTTTCTATGGTCGGATTCTCAGTTGAGATGACTTTAGATTTTTGGGTTGGTCGGTTGATTGGCTGGGGTTGGGGAGTCGCAGCTGTAATTTGCGCGTAGCTTATACCATTCTCCACTTTACTGGACGTTATGGGCATTTGCTGAACTTTTGTGAGATCCGTCAATATTTTGGGTCGAAAGGCAGGAAACCGTTGGATTTTAAAGGTTTTGTATATTTAACAACCCTTGTAGTTGGCTGTATGAGCTCCACCACATAGAGCACATTTTATTTTAGTAGTTGACTCCATACAACAGTCGATTGTTTTGTGCTTACCAGCACATTTTACGCATACTGGATCCCTGGTACAATAGTTTCGGGTGTGCCCGTATTTTTGGCAGTTGGTGCATTGCACTATCATCCTCTTGTGGTGGGGGGCCTCAAATTTAATTTTGGTATGTAGTAATGTCGTAATGTTATAAATATTTTTATTGGTTGAGCTACTTTTAAGTTCAATTGAGAACAAAGGAAGTGGTTTATTGGTTGTTCTTTGTAGGATATTATGTATATTTATAACATCGTGGCCTAATATCTTCAGTTCGCGTTTTATGTCGTCGGTGTCTGTTGATTGATGAAGGTGTCTCAACATAACTTTAAAACCTCGTTCATCTTTGGGCTTGAAAGTGTAATATTTCGTTTCTTTGTTTTTTAGTAATTCAATGATTTTTTTATAATGTAGGAGCTCTGCCGGTTGGATACGTACTTTATCATTGGGCAATGTTTTAAGTACGTAGTTATGATCTACAATTTCATACAGAGCATTATTAAGAATGGAGATTTCTTCTACCCCCTGCACATAAATAGGTGGTGGCTTATTAGCTTTTGGAGGTCGCTTGGAACCATTGTCCATAGTATTCTTCGCTTCTTCTAAATTGTCATCGTCGATATCTAAGATGCCAAAATAATTGGAAGATGGCTTGCCAAGCCAGTAGTTAAGTGTGGTCTGCTTTTTTTTTGTTTAGTTTTATTAGAAGATATGGTAGGTGACGCTTTGTTTGTTTTGGGCTTTTTGTTAATGTTTGGTGATTGTTCAGTCGGTATGGCTGGTGATTGCGTTTTTCTGTTTCTTTTATTTGAAGCTAACTGTTCAGATCCAGTTTTATTATTTGAGTTTTCTCCTTCTGTGATAATTGTTGGTGTAGGCAAAGAAGCGATCGAATCGTTGTTGTTGTTGTGCGACGAAAAGTGGATCCATTACGATAACCCAAAGCGTAAAAAAACATATGTCAAGCCCGGCCAACCGGCGCCATCGACGTCCAAGCCGAATATTCATGGTTCGAAGCTCATGCTCTGTATTTGGTGGGATCAGAAGGGTGTGGTGTACTATGAGCTGCTCCAACCCAACGAAACCATCTCTGGGGAAGTCTACCGACGTCAATTGATGCGTTTGAGCCGAGCATTGCTTGAAAAACGGTCGGAAACGGTCGAAAGACACGACAAGGTTATTTTGCAGCATGACAACGCTCGGCCGCACGTTGCACAGGTCGTCAAAACATACCTTGGAACGCTCAACTGGGAAGTGCTACCCCACCCGCCGTACAGCCCAGACATTGCTCCTTCGGATTACCACTTGTTCCGGGAGATGCAGCGTAAGCTGGCTGGACACCGCTTCTCTTCATATGAAGAGACCAAAAAATGGATCGATTCATTCATAGCCGCCCAGAAGCCGGAATTTTGGAGAAACGGAATCCGGAAATTGAAAGAAAGATGGGAAAAGGTTGTGGCTAGCGACGGACAGTACTTTGAATGATGTATCAATCCATTTAGAAATCGAAATAAAGCCCCATTTTTGGTGAAAAAACCTTTAAAATTAATGCATAGTCCCAATAGTTGTTGTTGCGGTAACCGCATACGATGACGCGATCGAAGCAGTTGTTGAGAAAACTGTTATTGTTGATGCAACCAATGAAGCTGTTGATGTACAAGCAGTGCTTTGCGTTATAGTTGTTGTAGTTGCTGATACAGTTGCAGCTTGGGTAGAGTACAGGGGCGGTTGAGGGGAAGGGGCATTTGGTGCTCCATGGTAAGGAGCACCTGGTGTTCGCGCTGTCAGAGTAAAGAGCAGGAGAACAAGAACTTGCCCTGCGCTCAGGCGACTTGGTGGTTACAAATGAGGATTCATTTTTGTTTTTAGGACAGGAAGAGACAAACGAGAAATATGCATTTCTTGTCGTCTTTGTTGTTGAACTGTTTTTTTGATGAACAAATGAATCTTAATGCATCGAGTTGCATATTATTTTTCTTTTTTTCAAGGTAAATATACTTGTTTAAGGATTAAGTTTATTGCAAAACCACACAAAAAAATGTTCTTTCTTTGTTGTTGTTATCTTTATCTTTATATATAAAATTCAAGTGTACGAAATCTTGTGACTCTTAATCTCCTAAACGGCGAGATAAATAAAATAATAATAATAATAAATTTTGATAAATTTTATTGTTGATTGATGGTTTATGCTTTTGCCAAATTTTTAACATTTTTTATCTAGCGCACACTATACATACTCAGCCAATTTTAAAAATTTTTTTTTAAAATGACAAATGAATGCTATTGAAAAGAGCTGCATGCTTATTTTTTTTTAATATAATATTTTTAAGTGTTCAGTTTTTTTTAAAACCACTGCAAGACCAACCAAAAAAAGTTTTGAAAGTCTTACCGTTTTTAATGCTTTGGTTGTTGTTTGTGTTGTATTTTTCTACTCTGAGTACACACTTTTTGCGCTCGTCGTTTCTGTAATTTATGTTCATTTGAAGTGCGACAAGAAAGAGACAGTGTTTTTCATTGTTTGTATTTGACGGTAATGGAGGGAAAATCAGTGGACGTTGTTGTTCAAATAAGATCTCATGATATGAAAACTATTGAAGAGAATCGTAAAAAAATGATACCCATTATCAAAACAGTTATATTATGTGGGATACAAAGTATACCGTTAAGAGGTCACAGGGATTACGGTAATTTGGAACTGGAAAGTTCTTACGGAGAAGGAAACATAAGAGCATTATTGAACTTCCGAATAGATGCTGGGGATGAGATATTACTTAACCACATAAAAACCTGCGCTACTAATGCTTCCAACATTAGCAAGTCTACACAAAATGACTTAATTGTAGACAGCTGTGTGGCTTCGCTCCCAACTGATGTCCAATGAATGAATTCGAATGGAATTGAATTGAATTGAATTGAGTGACAGCAAGACACGAAATGAATGAAATGAATGCGACTGTGTTTTGAGTTCGAAAACCGTCTGTATTCTGTGAAATGAGTTAGAAAGAATTAGCTTGCAAAAGGGAATGAGAACTTCGGCATAGCCGAACGCATCCGAATTAATTCGAATTCGCTATGAACACATTGCGCATTGCGAGTTCTTTCATTTCGTTTGATTTGAGTGAAGCGCGCAGTCGTACAAGGAAATGAGCAGAGAAAAAGACGCAGATGAGTCTGTAAGTAGTAAGTTGTGTATATGTATACATGCAGACCTCTACTTAATTGAGTGCTGTAGGGAATTTATCACAAACCAAATAGCAAGCAAAATTAAAAAGGCCAAATATTTTACTATAACATTTTGCCGGGGTCAAGCATACGATGGCGGAGCCAACATGAGTGGTAAAATAAAAGGCGTTCAGGCGTACATAACGAACATTCAGCCTTTAGCCTTTTTTACACGCTGTGCAAGCCACCGACTCAACTTAGCTATCAGTAGAGCCTGCACCGCACTCAGCATAAGAAATGCTGTTGGGGTAATCTCAAGTGTAGCAACATTATTTCGTGAGTCAGCCCAACGAATATATTTTCTTAGAGAAGAAATGCAAGCTAGTTTACCAAAAGAAAAAGAAAATACATTTAAAAAAAAAAAGTGTGAGACTAGATGGATGAAAAGGCATGAAGAGGTTTTGACATTTTTAGACGTTTTGCCATGTTTTCCTAGAATTTTACAAAAAATGGTTGATCAAGGGGACGTGCTACACCTGCATTTTCGTTGCTTCGCAAACGAAATTGGCACAGAAATCACAGTTCGCAGAATTACTGGCCGTCAAAAAAATATATCCAATATTCAGACTCAGTCCGTCGAAGATTATTACCGGTTATCAATATATATTCCTTTTTTGGATTATTTAATACATTCTTTACTCAGTTGTAAAGAATTGGACAGAAGAATCAGATATAGAAAAGGGGTCGAAGTATATAAAGAGGACAATGTTTCAATGTTTTTTAGCTTTGAAAGGAGAATTAAAGGCAACAAATATTACATATTATTCCAAAATCTCCAGCAGATGCAACGGTCCTGCCAAATATTAGAACCGTGTGCACAATTATTATGTACAATTCCAGTTACTACTAGCACTGCAGAGCGATCTTTCTCTACCTTACGTCGACTAAAAACATATCTTCGAAGCAGAATGTCAGAAGCTAGATTAAATTTAAATTTAGTTTTAATGAGTATATATCAAGATTTTCCATCAAAAATGAATCCTACTGATGTAATGGACATTTTCTGCAGGATGCATAAAACAAAACTGTCTCTAACTAACATGTAATTTTTAACATAACAAACTATTGTATGTACTACTATTATTGTTGTACATTATTGTCAACACTTGCCCTTGTTTGGCTTCAGAATGGTGACGACAGTAGCCGATCTCCATTCATGTGGATAACAGCCCGCTTCAAGCAATGCATTGCTTAGCATTCTTAGCTTTGCCTGGTAATTGTTTAAGCATTGCGTAACTAATTCGGTCGGGGTATTTCCTTTAGCATGATTTAATGCCAATTACCTTGGTCCGTCTTAAATTTTACATAAGAGGGTCTTTTATCAGTTTTAAATTGAGTGAACAACCGCTAATAAGAGGAAATGATCGCTACCGTGTCGATTTTGAGTAATGGACAATGCTGATACCAGGGTAAGATCGATGTGTGTGAAAGAATTATGTGTTGAAAGATATATGGGAGACCCGTCATTAAGAATTGTTAAGTTGGATTTATTTATGGAAGCCCAAAGTGGACTCGAGGCGTTAAAATCACCTATGTACACAGTTGGTTTGTTCGACAAGTCATGTTAAGTATAACATTGGACGATAAGTTCTGATTGGGAGGAGAGTAAGTGTTATACAAATATATAATAATATTGGGGAGTGAAGGAATCTCAATCCCAATGGAACAAGTGTTGTTGTTTGGGTGGATAACCTTATGTGGGATATTTTTACGAATGAGCATACCAACTCCTTCCTTGGCAGTAGGTTAAAGTTGAGATTACTATATATAATATTCCCAATATAATTAACGCTTAAGGTGTGTGTATTTGAATAGAATTGGACTTTATATAATATCCGGGTTACGTACTTATTTGTAGTTCATGGAAATTATTAAAACAGCCGCTCATATTCCATTGCAATAATGAAAGAGACATTATGAAGAAAAGATAAAGTGGATATTATATGCGAGAGAAAATGTTATATACTTGTATTAGCTGATAACGTTAAGAATCTTTAAAAGATTCGTCAAGGTAACAGTTAGTTTGTAGTTTATTTATACTCGTTCTAGCGTTACCTGGCGTGCGTTGCTACCCACTTATGCGTAAATTGGGTGTTTCTTCTAAAAAGCTTTGTTGTAAAATGTGTAATTAATTACTATCTATATCTGGACAACAGCGCCACCTACCGGATCCAAATGTAACAAAGAACCTGACTGGTAACTCCATGAGTACAACAAAAAAAAAAAAAAATTATCAAAATTGTCCAGGCGTTCTCGAGTTTTGCGTTGTCATACTATTTTTGGGTTCATTTTGATATACCTTTTTTTTTAATTTGATGGTATTTATTGCATCTCCTATATATATGAATAGGACTAACAACAAGGTTTCAACTCTTAAAAACTAATACACGTGTGTCCTTCCTACAATGAAGAGGAAGTGGTTCACTTAGCACTACGAGCCTATAAGTAAGCAAAAGGGCAGCACGATCGTTACGGTTCAGTCGAGATGAGTTCCTTGTATGAACAAGGACTCTAGTTAGAGGATTAACATGTCGAACTAGTTTATCCATGTAAATAGCTTTACGCTTGGAACATTCTTCTTTTACTGGTGGTACTTGCAGGTCTTTGTGAATGTCTTCATTCCTGATGTATCATGGAGCTCCCGTGATTGTTCAAAGTATCTTGGATTGTACTCTTTGTATAACTTCAATGTTACTTGCGGTCGCGGTATCCCACAGTTCGGAACCATAAGTCCAAATTGATTTAATAAGAGAGTTATACAGTATTACCTTGTACTCAAGTCTCAGTCCAGATTTAGAATTGATTAGCCAGTGAAGACTTTGAGCCCTTAGTTTAACTGGGCAACGGAAGCGACTGATTACGGCAGTGTCATCAGCAAAAGTCGAAGTAACAATTTGACTACTTGTTGGAATGTCGGCAGTGAATAACATGTATAGAGTTGGTCCCAAGACACTATCTTGGGGAACTCCTGCTTTTATCTTAAATACATTTGTAACGAAATTTTTCTGCCTTACTACAAACACTCGATTTGATATGTAGGATTGCAGGACTCTATGCATATTTTGGGGTAGTAAACATTTAATTTTGTAAATCAAACCCTCATGCCATACTGGATCAAACGCTTGTGCTACATCAAGGAATACTGCTGAGCAATATTCTCGCTATTCGAAGGCAGTTCTTATTTCCGAAGTAACTCTGTTGACTTGCTCAATCGTTTCATGTTTTGCTCGAAAACCAATTTGATGATCTGGGATTGTACTATTTGCTTGTAAATGGTGATTGAGTTTGGCTTTAAGAACCTTCTCAAATAGCTTAGAAAGACATGGAAGCAGACTTATAGGTCTGTATGAAGAAGGACATGTCCTATCCTTCCCGACGTTTGGAAGTATCCAATTCGAATGATAGTATTGAAAAGACACGAGAGAAATACTATTGCTGCGTTTGGAAGTTCACTAACCATTTTTGGCAAGATTTTGTCATAACCAGCAGATTTTTTGGGCTTCAGTTGAGTCCTTATAATAGATACAATTTGTCATGCGCTTGTTTTTAATGGAGACATATTTACTGGATTTGTGATTGTCTGGTGAGGAAGCACAAATTTGTTAGTAGGTAGATTAGGTTGAAACACGTGCTACGTTGGTAAATACATTAGACTTCTCTTCATCAGACCGTGCCCAACTTCCGGTTCTGTCTCTAATAGGTGAATCCAGTACCACAGGAGTTTTTAGCGAATTTTGCGATATTCAGTGAAAATCTAGTGTTTGTGGGTGATACGTTATAGATATAGCGCCTTTGTGCCTCAAGTTGGTCGCTTAAAAGTGCTTTGACTAGTTTTTTTGTTGCATTTTTTAGCCTTTGTTTAGCAGTAGGAGATCTGTGCTGTTGCCATTCTCTTCTCAATCGTCGTTTAGAAGCAACCAGTTCTTCAATTTCCCTATTTGAGAAAAATTTTCTCCTGAACTTGTGAGTAACAATCGCAAGCATTGATACCTCAGCTGCAGCTACCAATACGACACTTAACTCATTAACAGATTTGTCTATATCACTTTCAGAGTTGATCGCAGGTGCAATTTCTATGTGAGGACTAATATATTTTTATATTGCAACCAATTAGTTTTATTATTGTAGATATAAGACTATACGGTCGATCCTCAACTATTGGAAAAATCTTGTAAAACGATATCAACGTGTGAATGATCGGATGAAAGTTCATAATGAGTAACTGGTGATGTGAGGTTTCTAGGTAAATTTTTTGTGATACCAAAGTCGATGATATCGGGAGTTTTTCTTAGATCCGCTGGCCAGTATGTAGGACTACCCGGAGAAACGAAGTCTAGCTTGTTTTTACAATTTACAAGAGTGCAATAAGGTTGCCGACCTTTTAGATCTACTAAACGAGAACCCCAATAAGTGTGCTTAGCATTGTATACCATACTGTCGTCTCTTTCCCTCTTCAACACGAACGTCTTCGTCACTCATACTCACGTATTCGCTTTCAAGAGATGACGCAATAATTTTAGCAATTTCGTTTTGTATTCTGCTGTAATGCCACCACTGACGCTGCTGACTTTTTCGTTTATTTCTTTTTTTTTCACACCATGTTTTTTATTCTTATTATTTTGTTGTTTAAAACTTCTTTTGCTACAGTATTTTAGTTAATATTTTACTTTCTATCAATTAACTGCATAAACTTGAGCATAATTTTTAAATTTTATTGTTCTTTTCTTTTTTGACGGCTTTAATTTTTTTTTTTGCTTAGGTTGGGCCCCAAATGTAAAGTTCAATATAATAATATTGTTTGTTATTGTATAATATAATTGAGTATTTTTCAATTGGGTTATGGATTAATTCATATGCTTATGTACTTATATGTAAAGTTCAATGTAATAATATTGTTTGTTACCGCTGAACAACCGACCACAACTTGATTCCTTCCGAGTCAACTTTCAACTGTTCTCTGCTTGCTTCGCACCCACTGTTGCCAACTCAGCTGCTGATCGCAAGTTCGGCCGTTTATCAATATCGGTCGGTCCGATAGTCATCACCGATCAGTTCACCACCACTTGTTACATTAGGCCGTCCTGACTACCGGAGTCTGACCCAGACGACAAACACTCTTCGTTCTCACTAATGTACCTCCACAATTTCATGTTGTCTGCGCTTGTTGAGGTAACATTAGGGCCCTCCACTTGAGCCGCTTTTTTGACATCATAGCGACCATTCCGTTTCACTTTTGTGACTTCACATGGGCCCAGATAGGTGCTAGCAACTTTTCTTCCAGCTACGAACTGAGTGCGTTTTATTGCAACCAACTCGCCTTCTTTGTACACTTTTTCGCTTTTGCGACTTCTGTCATAGCTGCTCTTGTACCTTTCTTGTGCCTTCTCAATCTGACTTCTAGCTTCCTTGCGTATTCTTGTTCTCTCCTCGTCAAAGTCATTAAAAAGCTCTTGCTCCAACACCAAAAGCTTTTCACCAATTCTGTTCCTCATGTTGACACCAAACATAAGTTGAAACGGTGTTTTCTTTGTGGAGCAGTGCACGTGGGAATTTATAGTCCCCTGAACTTGAGGTACAAATTTGTACCACTTGGTAACTTGGCCGTTACCCCTTGCCACACCAGTTGTTGTAAACACGTGTTCAATCCCATTTTCCTCGACGTAGTCTTTGAAGTCTTTAGAGGTAAAGGCTGCGCCTCTGTCGCTGACGATACGGCCTGGGTAACTAAAGACGTCCAACCATTCCCCAGTATTTTTAAAACCTCGTCGCAGCATGTGCTCTTTATATTGAACAGCCAGGTAAACTTGGTAAAAGCATCGACAACCGCAAAAACATATTTGTACCGCTTAGGCGTTGAATCCATTGGCCCCAAGTGGTCTACGTGTATGGTATGTAACGGCTTGTCCCCCTTTTCATTGCAGTGCAGCCGTCCTTCCTGTTTTCCAAGCTTCTTATTACAAATGATGCATTTAATAACATTTGTTCTGTTTCGTTTCCATCGACCTGTACTGTGCCCACAAACGTACCCAGCGGTTGTACTTTGGTATTGCCGAGAGTAATTCTTCTGCAACTCAACATTTTCCAGTTTCTTGAACACCGACTCATCCACAATTGACACATCTGCACCCGTGTCAACCAGGCCGGCGCCTCTGAGCCCGTTCAGTAATATCACTTTACAACGCTTTGTATCTATTTTGATATAGAGAATGGGATACAAAACAAGGCTTTTACGAAAATTGTGATGTCTGTAAATGGAATGTTTGATGCTATAAACAATTAATTATCTCACCACAACCTTTCCTTTGAAAAAGTTTCTAGTCTAAGTGCAGACAACACCAATGCGAATTTTGCTATTCACCATTCTCATTATAGAAATATGGAACAAGTTGTTCCTAATTTGGTGAAGGATAATTGTCACGCACACATAGTTCACAATATAGTCAAGCATGGACTGAATTTTTTTTTTTTTTTCGTAGAGAAGAGCTTCAAAAATTTGTTGCTGCTGTTGATGGTGAATGGCATGAGTTGAAACGACAAGTTGGTACCAGGTGGGTTTCATTGCTACCTTATGTGGAAGGCTTTGTGTGATTATTTTATTATTATTTTTAAGTTTAGGAGATGGATGTCCTACACATATTCAAAATATTTTGATGATAAATGAAGTTAATGGAAACAGTAAAGTTCAAATCTTTATACATTTCGCGAGCTATTTTTCCATAACTTTCATAAAGCTGTTAAAAAACTTGAAGGCAATAGTCTTAGAAGTGTATAATATTATGTCAACAAAAAAATGTGGAATGTTTAGAAGTAAAATCCCCCACAGAAAGTTATGAAATTCAAAAGAATTTTTTGGTATTTGTTGAGACATTTTTAGACTATCTTAATAAATGGTTTAATTTTGATGAAATTGGTTATACAAAATGCAAAAATTTAATTGAAGACAGGAGATTTCATTTAGTGAATGTGAGATAATTTTAGAAATTCTTAATTTAAAAGAAAAATTGAGTATCGAAATGGGCGACATTACTCTGAAATACATAACAATATTAAATGGAACAACATTGCAGTGAATTTATAAACAAAACCAAAAATGATAACATATTCTAAAAAGAACAGAAAATAACTTACCCAATTGATTTAGTTATTTCTTTCCTACTTTCTATTCCCGCCACTTCGGCGTTCCCAGAAAGAATATTTTCGGTTATGAATTCGAAATGAAGAGAAGAGAAAATCAGTACTATATCGTTAATAAAAATGGGCCAAGTGCGAGTCAGACTCGTACACGGAGGGTTCCGTACCAGATTGGGGTTCGTATGGGAGGTACTCCCCTAGTGGTCCGATTTGACTGATTCCAACAAATGTACCGCGCCTATATCAGAAACTTATAGTGTCTAAATATCAGTTCAATAGTCCAATGAAACAAAAAAGTTTTTCGAATAAGAACCTGAATTTTAATAGTGGGTTTGTATGAGAGGTATCCTTCCTAGTTGGCCGATTTGGCTGATTCCAACAGATGTGCAGCGCCTATATCAAACACTTACAGTGTCTTTCAGTTCCATAGAACAAAAAACAAAAAAGTTTTTCTAATAAGAACCTGAATTTGAATGGTGTGGTTGTATGGGAGGTACCTTCCCTTGAGGTCCGATCAAACTGAAATTTTGACAATATAAGTTTCCATTCAAATTTGAAGATCGTGGGATTACTGTATCGTATAACTGCCATACAAACCAAAATGTTTCTTGTATAGGGGTCCCTTTAAGTTTATGAAAATATTTTAGTTTTAGAACTACATATTCTGTGAAAATTTCAACTCTCTAGCTATTGCGGTTTCTGAGATATGACCCGTGGACGGGGGGACAACGAAGTCTCTGCAATAGGGTTCCTTTTAGTATCCTTTGGGTCTGGAACCCTAAAAATGAGCTTTTGATTTACATAAATTTAAAAATTGATATGATACTTTTATTTTAGATAAAAAATTGTTAAAAACGGCAAGAAGTGTAAAAAAGTATAATTTTTTTTAAAAAGAAATAAGTAACAAATATATCTTTTTCTATTCTTTGTTTTTTTTCCATAAAATACTATATTTTTTGGAAGTGTGCCATATTCTTTATAGCTTATTTCGACAAATACTATATTTCGGTGAAGAAAAGTCGGCAGCAGTCAGGAGTGAAAAAAATCATCGTCTGAATTGGGTCTAAACACAAATAAAGAGAAAAGTAAACATATTTAATTGTCGCTAAAGTCATTGTCTGGATGGCAGCTTGATTTATCAAAGAAGAATAGGCAGAAAATCACAGACTGAGCAGTCTACGTCTGAACCAGGTTAGAGATATGCCAATAACAATCATGGTATGAAACGGCACGTATCCTTAAAATTAATTATTCACAGAAAACATTTCCTCCTTAATTCCCCCAGTTTTCCGATTTTCGGTAGTTATCGAATCCTCCTGCGTTTGGTTTGGATAATTGGTTATTTTTTCCAATAAGAACATTTTTTTAAATAAAACTATTACTAGGAATGGATAGTTTATACTTTTTCAAGGTACTATGCTTGCTACAACCTCGCATGCTAGTTTGCCCATCTTGGGAAAATAATATTCGCAAAGAATGTGTTTTATGTTTTCTTGGGCAGGTCTGTGTGCGCGATTGTGTTCTGAGATAACTATTTCACGTTGTTCTTCTTTATTGACGACGTCTAGTACCAATTTTTTACAGTACCAAAATTTGGTTGATGGAAAAGACCGAACTAAGTCATGTTGAATCTTGGCTAATACTGATAATTCCCAGTGTATTGCGTTTACCACATTGGGGTTTACAGCTGCCTTGACCTCATCGAGCAGATCATTAAGGTTAACGAAAGATATTAAGTGTCGTTGACCAAAAAATATGAAATTTCGTTTCAAAAAGGAAACTGGTCTGATTTCAAAACGATTTGGTTTCTATAGCAATTGACAGGTTTGTCAGTTGATTCTATGGAGTAAGTTGTTGACACTTCATTAAGTACCGTGGCTTCATCACTACAACTCTCTGCTTCGATAGTGTGGATGTTCTGACGAGACAATGAATCAGCGACAAAATTTTCCTTGCCTGGTTTATAAAATATTTGAGTGTTGTGCTCGTCGATTAAGGTCGTCCAACGCTTTATTTTAACGTTTGGATTTCGGTCTGAAACCGCAAACGTAAGTGGTTATCTGTGTAAATGTTTAAATTTTTGACCACATAAAGGTAGTTCTTTAACACCCACACTATTGCTAGCAATTCTCGTGCATTTGTTGCATAATTCAACTCTCTATCTTTCAATGTCCTTGAGAATATCGTAATAAGTTTCCCATCTTGGGACAAGACTGCCTCTATGCCAAGAGGGGAAGCATCGGTCGTTAGACTGAATGGCTTTCTATAATCTGGGTAGAGCAGTAGTACATCCTCGGATGCAAGGATTTCCCTGAGTTTGTTGAGGGCGTGAAGTTGTTCTGGGGTGAGCTTGACAGCGATTCTTTTAGATTTAGTCGCGCTAAGATATCTGTTAAGGGCTTTTTTATCGTTGCGAAATCCTTGATGAAGCAACGATGATAGCTTGCAAACCCATTGAACAAAGTGGTTGGTTCTGCATAATTTTGGATCGTATGCAAGGACTTATTTTAATACCGTTTCGAAATACGACTAAACCTAATTATTCCACCTCCTATTTAAAAAAAATCGATTTTTCATATGCTACCCTCATATAGCTTCGTAGAGTTGTTTCAATGCCCATGTAATGTGGTTAATGTCATCTTGCTCATTTTCAGGGAATAAAATTACATCTTCGATGTAGACAAAATGTATACATAAACAAATCCATTACAGTCAATTTCACTTAGCAGCAACCGCACTTACCTGCATATTTCGTTTAAATACATAAAACAGACAAAATACTGAAGTGAATTACAGATTTTCTTGCTTTTTATTAGCTTTAAATGTATTTTTTTTTATGTGCACTTTTCGCTTAGCGCCACTTTATGTTGAGAAAAAAAAAAAAAAGAATTTGCGAACATTCATGCGATTTTGCTGCACAAATCGCTATCTGCAGGGTTTTTATTTTTTCCTTGTTGGTATTTTTAATTGATTGCATATTTCGTAAGTTAATGTCAGTGGCAAATTATGTGTTTGCATATCAAAAGAAAAAATAATAAGAAACAAAAAATGGGCAAAGGTAAAAGATTAGCTGGCCTAAGTATTAAAAATAAGTTAAAAATTATAGAGTCAGTGTACGATGGTCGCCGTATTTGCAAAAAAAAAAAACATGAGTTGCGACAAGTAGCAACAACCAGTAGTCTTAAAATAAAGCGCCAAAGAAAAGGCGTGCATGACAAAGTGTATGTGTGGTTTACACAGGTCAGTAAAAAAAATCAATCATTTCCTCGCGTGTGCTTCTGGAAAAAGCGAAAGAGTTCGCAAACAATTTGGGTGATGATTTTAAACCACATTGGACACGCAAAAAAAAACCACGATGCTTTTAAAAATCATACTTAGGAAAAAGTCATCGTAATGTTGTATAGGTTAGGTCAGGTTATACAGGCGCCCGCGACAACACGTGAGATCACCCAGAAGCCTTATGGCCCATTGTGATGCCTGTTAGAGGAGAAAATGGGAGAAGAGGAAGGAGATAATGGGACAGGAATAGGAAAGGAAAAACGGGAGATACTTTTGGTCATGCTGGCTGGTGAAACCAACCAGTAGAATTAACAAAATCAGCCAAAACCCCTAGTGGGACTCTCGCCACACTACTCAAGTCCTCAAAAAAGGGTTTTCCAAAAAAAGCGGAATCGCCTTCTGAGTAGTGCAGGACAGTCACACTGAAGGTGCTTAATGGTTTCTTCTTCTTCCTCGTTTTAGCAGCTACGACAGAAGTCCTGGTAAGGAACGTGCAACCTCTGAGGCATTCACCCAATTGCACAATTCCCCGTTGAAATTCCTGTCGGATGTCTTTTTCGACTGATAGGAGGGCCAGAGCTTTTAAGCGGCTCGTTCGCCTATCTCACCTCTGCTGCCTCGTTAGTGTCTGCTACCAACTCCGATAAAAGATCATGCAGGGGTCTACTTACGTCTTCAATTGTCCGAGAGATGGGCAAACCAGATTCCCTTTTAGCACACTCATCCACCATTTCACTTCCTAAGAAACCAGAATGCCCAGGCACCCAGGTTATCTCTATTGAGTGCCGTTTATCTACGGATGCTACGGATGATTTTACTCTTTATACTATGTGTCGACAGAGCCTTAATAGCAGCCTGGCTGTCAACATAGAACGATACGTTCCTAGTAGTTTCTCCCAAGGTGCTAATCAATTTTATCGCTTGCCAGACCGCATAGATTTCCGCCTGAAACACACTACTCCAATCAGGTAGACAGAAGGAAAATTGGGCTGACAGCTCCTCCGAAAAGATGCCCGCGCCTGTTTCTTCTTCCGTCTTGGAGCCGTCTGTATAGATTGAAAGCCAGTCCTGCCTAATGGCGTAACCTTGCCTCCAATCATTTCTCCGGGAATCTAATACTAGAAATTCTTTTCCATTTTGGTTCCAGTACACATTAGTCACTTTCTCCCTCAACCGCACACAATCCCACTTCTTGCAAGATGGTGCTATGGATAGAGTAAGTGGGATCTGGTGTTTGCCATCTCCCACCAAAATAAAGTTCCATAGGTTAGGATAGGTCTAGCAACCATAGTTTAAAAGCAATGAATGGTATACGGCTAAAGACCCCACCTTCTCCCAAACATTCTTTTACATACGTAAAAAGCGCATAAAGCCGTTTTCATTCTTTCCTCTACGTTTCTCTTCTACGAGAGTTTAGAGTCCAGAACTACTACAAGATATTTGGCTTCCCTTGATAACCTGAGCTGCGATTCACCTAGCTACGGTAATCTGAAGTAAGGTATTTTATATTTTCTCGTGAATAGTACTAGCTTCTCTGGATTAATCGTAGACCATTCTGATGAGCCCACCTCCGAGTACGATTAAGAAGGATTCCAACAGTTCGCTGATGATGGATAGATCTCTTCCCGATACCATTAGAACCAGATCATCCGCGTAAGCCGTCACT
>JBAMAW010000584.1:0-41254 GCA_037043295.1 Amiota minor | reverse complement strand
ATAATAATTTTAATATAATGAATTAATAATAAAAGAAAGATTGACTTAAAAAGTGACGTTCAAATTTTTTCGATATCTTTGTTAGTTACGGAACAGCACCATTTCAAAATTTCAATGTGCTGCTGCATGAAATAAGCTGCGAGCCACTGTATATAGACCAGATGTGCCCAAACCCTATACTCACCATGCTCATTTGTTTTTGTAAAACTCTTAGGCATAGCATTGCACGCAGCTATAATACACACACACAAGTAAAATTTTTTTTCTATTTCGTTTCTTCTCTGCATTTTGTCTTTTACACTTTCGCGATAAGGTAGATTTTGTTGTTGTTTGCCGTACGATTTAATACTCATTGAGAAGCACTTAGAGAAATAGTGGTTTGTTTGAAATTGCAAATCTTATTTAATTATAATGAAAGAGAGAAAGAAAGGATTTCGCCCATATAAGATCTTAGTTATTTGATTTAGCATAAATAGAGTGTGCTGCTTTATATCAAAATCATTCTTACATTTTTTTTTTCAGTGTATATAAAAAATTTCGGTACCATTATACTCTCATATATCTCACACCGATTTCTTCATACTCTGTTTTACATCTGTATTGTGAAACGAGATTTTTACCCCCTGAGCCTAAAGATGCTTACACATCAAAAATTAACAGTACGAAACGACGCGATCATGCCTATACACACACTCATACATACGCTTTAACTTACCTTTTGCCGAGCACTCGGCATCACGTATGAAGTAGGCTTTGATAATATAGAGCTTAAATAAAAATAAAAATTAAAATAAAATAGCTATATGGCTTCGAATATGGGTTATGAGGATATTCTGGACCCTTTTTGAAGCAGTACGAAAACACCTCGGTTTCCACGTAATGATTTGGAGACGAAAACGATGAACACTCAGTCTGGGCATGATGCTAATCCAATGACGAAGGATTGTGCAAATGGAGAGTCATTTGAGGCGACGATGATAAAGTTGGGTAACACGATTGATAGCCTCATCGAATTCTATCGTGACAAAAACAACGTTCACCACGAAATTAAGAGGCTGGGCCGTTTGATAAAGACGGTATTTCTTGAGGTTATGGATGATGAACATATGAATAGAATTGGGGCAAATGCTTATAAGGCTACCAATCATGCGGAATCTCAAACTGATATTGAAGTAGGCGTCTCCTTGAAACCCGCACGGACGCAGAAGGAAAAACCTGTGCGGAAGAATAATCCAGGACGGCAAAGTAATCCGGGACGGCCACTACAAGGTGATGATTCCGGCGCAGCGGTACCCCAGGCAACTCTTAAGACTGGCGAACAAAGTGTGTCTTCAGACAAAATCGGATGGACTACTGTCAAAAACAAGAAAAGCAATGCCTCAAAAATAAGAGCTAAGCCAGAAGCGATTATCATTGCGGCAAAGGTTGATGTGACTTACGCTGACATACTCCGAAAGGTGAAAGGTAACCCTGCAAGGACTTGGATGAGATTACTGAGGCAAATGAAATCTGCGAGGCGATAAGGGAGGCATGCAATATTTCATCCATCAATGAATCTGCAATCCGGAGCATCCGAAATGCATACGGTGGAACTCGGACGGCTTTTATATCCTTGCCTGCAGCTGATGCCAAAAAGGTCTTGGAAGTAGGGAAGATTAAAATCGGGTGGGTCTTATGCAGACTCAGACAGGCAGACAAGGATCCGGTGAATAGATGCTTCAGATGTCTCGAATATGGTCACATTGGGCGCAACTGCAAAAATGACGTGGATTGAACTCGATTGTGCTACAGATGTGGTGAGGAAGGTCACCTAGCGAGGAATTGTAAAGGATCCACGAAGTGCACGTTTTGCTCAGAAAAACACGATGCACGCAGCACGGAATGTCGTGTTTATAAGGCAGCTGTGAAGAAGCGCAATTAATGAGAATACTACAATTAAATCTCAATCATTGTGCGGTTGCGCAGGATCTTCTTGTGCAGCACGTTAAGGAAGCTAAGGTCAATATTGCTATACTTAGTGAGCAATACCAAATTTTTGTTGGACAACAATGGCTATCTGATTTGACTAGCACTTCAGCAGTTTGGATTTGCGGTCAAGATATGCCGTTGGGAATGCATGTGAAAGCAGACCAGTTCTACGTGCGAGCAAACTTTGCTGGAACTCATGTATACAGCTGCTATACTCCTCCCCGGCTGGACATACACGAGTTTGAAGGAGTCATTGATAGCTTGGTGCAGGACGCTAGAGGAAAAAGTCCCATTATATTCGCTGGGGACTTCAATGCGTGGTCGACAACATGGGGATGCAGTAGGACAAATTCTAGAGGTCGTATATTAGTGGACGCCATGTCTTCGTTGAACCTTTTTGTGGCAAACAACACCACAGTGCAGACATTCCAGCAGGGCTCAAGAGGGTCCATAATAGACTTATGTTTCATGGATAGTAATCTCCTGCGGAAATCCTCTTGGCGAGTCAGCAAGACATATACGCATAGTGACCATCATGCTATTATCATCGATCTCGACACACATAGACGCACTGACACTGATACTCGCAGATCTAGTGTTTTTGGTGGTTGGAAGCAACATACGTTTGATCAGGAGGCATTTACATACATCTGGAACGACTGGACCCTACCGGTTGTGCCTGCGAATATTTTCGCAGAGATTGTAGCACAGGCACTTGCTATGTCATGTGATGCCTCTATGGTTCGAAAATTTGGGACAAATAGACGAAAGCCTGTTTACTGGTGGAATCAGGATATTGCAGACCTCCGTTCCCAATGTCACCATGCGCGCCGTGTATATCAACGGTGTAGGAATGATGAACTTAGAAGTCTTCTACAGGAGCAGTTTAGATTGAAGCGGCAACATGCTATACGCGACAGCAAAAAAACTTGCTTCGCCGTGCTGTGTGAATCGGCAGAATCCGATCCATGGGGGTTAAGTTACAAAGTTGTCACCAAAAAGCTGAAAGGTGGCAATTCAAAACAGCCAACTTGCCCTAAATTGCTACGTAGGATTGTTACAACACTGTTCCCGCGCTATGAGAGAAGTAACCTGAGCTATACCGACTCAAACCACAGCGGAGAAGTCACGGATGTTCAAACGACGGAAGTGTTAGAATTGGCGAAGGCACTTAAGGCTTCGAAGGCACCAGGGCCAGATAGGATTCCCAATAAAGTGCTGAAACTTGCTATGCTTGAACGTGCGTAGCAAGCTTTATAGTTGTTACCTGCAGTAGGGAATTTTTCCGGATAGATGGAAAATTCAAAAGCTGGTTCTAATACCGAAAGGAAATAAGCCACCTGAGGAGCCTTCTTCTTATAGGCCCTTGTGTATGTTGGATTCCGTGGGAAAAATATTTGAACGGATTGTGCGAGATCGCTTAGAAACTGCAATAAGTGCTGCTGGCGGCTTTTCACAACATCAATATGGTTTTCGTAAGGGGCGCTCAACGATTGATGCAATGAAAGTGGTCAAGGACATCGCCGAAAACGCCATTAAAGGTACGCGATGGAAAGAAGGCACTAAGAAATATTGTGCTGTAGTGACGATCGATATTCAAAACGTTTTTAACACTGCAAAGTGGCAGCACATTATGAAAGTTCTTAGAGGGTTCAACGTTAAACAGTACCTGAGTCGAGTGGTAGCCGACTATTTTAGCAGAAGACGGTTAACTTACTGTGAGGAGGGCGGAGTGCTCGAGTATGAAGTCTCAGTAGGTGTACCCCTGCTATGGAATGCTTTGTATGATGGCGTCCTAAATATTGAAATGCCCAACAACGTAAGGGTGGTGGTCTTTGCCGATGATTTGGTAATTGTGGTGGTGACTAAGTTTTTTGATGAGCTCAGGTTTATTTGCAACGATGCTGTTAGGAGAGTTGGTGTCTGGCTGAACCAAAAAGATCTGCACCCTGCCGAGCAGAAAACGGAAGTACTGCTTGTTTACAAACACAGACTGAGGGAACACCTCAGTGTAACAGTTGGAGACCTCGAAATTGTGTCACAGCCATCCTTGAGGTATTTGGGAGTGGAATTGGACTCAAAAATAACGTTCAAGCAACAGCCGCTAAAGCATGAAAAGTATCAGGTGCTATTATAAGCCTGATGCCAACCTATGGAGGACCACGGGAGCGCAAGCGAAGACTGTTGGCAAGTGTCGTAACGTCGGTTCTAGTCTATGCTGCGCCGATTTTGATGGAGGGTAGTGAAATACATTCATTCATGAGAGAAGTGAACGCAGTCTACAGATCATGTGCCATCCGCGTCTGTGCTGCTTCTCGAATGGTATCCAGCGATGCAATCCTGGTCATGGCGAGTATGATGCCTATTGACATAGTTGTTGCAGAAATAAGTCGGCTGTTTGACGCTAAGAGGACCACTGGTGAAGTGAGAAGGCTAGATGAAAGGGCCAGTATGGTGGAGTGGCAGAGGAGATGGCAAAGTTCTGACAAAGGCAGGTGGACCCATCGGCTCATTAACAACGTCGAAGAATGGGTGCGCAGAAAGTTTGGCGAGGTAAACCATCACCTAGCGCTGTTCCTGAGCGGTCACGGGTATTTTAAGGAGTATCTGTATAAGCGGGGGTATGATGATGATCCCTTCTGTCCGACTTGCACAGGCGAAAACGAAAATGCAGAACACGTCTTCCTGCATTGCCCAAGATTTGATGTTGCCAGATCAATGATCTCATCTGTGTTTGGTGAAGTGCCGACTGTGTCGAACTGCATCCGGCATATGTGTGAATCACAGCTGAATTGGGATGTGGTAAGTCAGGCTGCAGCTCAAATCATGACAGAGCTGCGGCATATTGATCGATTACGACGAGTTCAGACGAACGAAGACGTGATAGGTCATTCGTTTCAACATATAACCACGAATATGAAAACTCCATAAATGAATTTCTATATTAAAGATTCAAGGACAAATTCACCATTTTGCTGGAGCATTATTGCCAATTGATAGAGAATATAAATCCTTTCAAATTTATTTCCTTGGAAATTCTGAAGATGAAGTAAATCAAAGCAATGCCATCAATCGTGTATCTAGGCGAGAGACAATATGCAACTTGCTTTATTACGATTCATTTGTTGCTAAAAGAAAAATATTATTAAAATCGGTTCTGGATACATTTATATAGATAGATGGATATGTTAGCTCAAGGCCTTTGTTGCTTCAGCTTTAATGTTGTATTTTAGAATTAAGTTTTCTATTATACAATAAATAAATAAATAAATAGATAGATATGTACATAGAAAATAGATAGATGTAAGATAGGTACACCACCCTTGCGAAGCCGGGGCGGGCTGCTAGTGTTCTTATATTCCGCCTTATTCCAATTTGGAAATTTATTTCAGTCTTACCAATAGTTAACAACATTCTTCGAGACCATGATTCTCTTATCATGCTAGGTGATTTTAATCTCCTACGCATTTCGTGCTCCTTTTTCGATACCTCGAATTATCTAGTTCCTTCAGCGCATCATGATATTTGGACGCACTATTTGGCCACTCTTTATTTCAAATGAACTATATTGTCAATCATTGGAATAGATTACTTGATCTTGTTTTCAGTAATGATTCTGTTGGTACTTCTGATCCAAGATCCCAACCTTTATGCTTTCCTGAAGACACTTACCATCCAACATTGGAAATATCCCATTCTTTAACCTGTCCTCTTTCTGCCTCGACATCTACATGTTACCGGCGGTTTTGTTTTCGCAAAGTAAAATTTGCAAAAATATTTATTATATTTTATATTATTTATTTTATTATATTATTATATTATTATTATAAATACAATATTTCTTGGAACTGAATAGTCCTCTTTGTTAATTGCATTGATATGACTACTGCTATAATTTATTTCTATGCAGTGGTTTTTATATTTTCAATACCTATGTCCCCTTTAACGTTTGTTCTAAAGTATCCTTCAAACCACCTTGGTTTACGAAAAGACTTTCTAACCTGAAGAACTTTAAGTTGAGGTTTTATACAAAATACAAGAGTACTGGCTCTTCTATTGTTTTATCCGAATTTTTTTGTGGCTCGGGCTAATTTTCTTTCTTTAAATAGCCTTTGTTACAATAAGTACCTCTCTCGTTGTAGGCTGCAATTTTCGCGTGACCATAAGCAGTTTTATAACTTTGTAAATTCGTACAATCGTTATCCATATCCCATTACCCAATGTCATCACATTGTTTCTCTTGTAATTGGTGAGGAGTTTCTTCGTACCAATTTAAAATCTTTGTAATTTACTTACTCCCCAGGTCCGGTACTTAAGTACTGTGCTGAATATTTATGCAAGCCGCTCCTGAAACTTTTCAATTTATCCCTTCAGAGTGCTTTTCTTTCCTTCTACTTGGAAAGAATCCTTTAAAGTTTCCCCACATAAAAAAGAAAGCAAAGCTGACATATCCAATTACAGAGGTGTTGAACTACCATTGTTTTACGTGCTCAACTTATCTGAGAAGACTTAAGAACATGGTGCCAAGCACATGGATTGATAAATGTCAAACAGGGCTATAACCACTGGCCAGGACGGAATCAAGTTCCGTGGGTTCCTGACCACTCGTGGCACCAAAAAAAAGCCTCTGTTCAGACTTCGTACCCGAGGTACTACCAATTCGAACTCCAAAAAGTTCATGGGTTAGTGGCCCAAATTTGGACATAGCTCTCTGGAATAGAATGCAGGTTCAGTGAACCATAGATGGCACAGTATAAAGCTATGGTCATGGATATAGCTTCCTCATTGTTGGGAGCGAGGTCCATTCCTACCATTTTCCGCCAATTTGTCAGCATTTATTTGATAAAAATTTGGCGAGCATATATCCCCACTATCACAAGGACTTTAGGCAAAAGGATAGTAGGCTGAGACCGCAACAAGCCAGACGCCCGTGGTACCGGAAAATACCTCCGGTCAGGCAGCGTAACCAAGTTACTACCAGTAGAACTCCATGAAGCTCAGGGACTGGTTACTCCGGGGGAACACTAACCCAACCCACATTCACACACACACATAACGGACAGTCTCAGATAGAATCCTGCGCAATGCACAAATTGCCAGAAATTTGGCCACATAAAATCTTATTGCACCCTTAGTTCAGTTTGCGTAGCTTGAAGAGACTTGTATGAAACCGTGACCTGCAAACTTAGTCGGGATAATCCTGATATTAAAAAATGCAGTAATGTAGCAATCATACATCCAATTACAGAGGTTGTCCTATATATAAGGGGATAAAGAACCGTTTGCAGTCGTAAAAAAAGTTCCGCCCGGTTTAGCCTTGAGGCTATCCGTATAGAATCAACGACAGACATATGTCCACCACCTAACATTCCTTCAACTTCAAATGTCACTTATACCAGTGCACTATGCTTAGGCGCTCAACAACAAAACTGCGAAAAGGATTGTGAAGCCTACGGCTCTAACGTCTCAACATAAGGAATCAATTTCACAAACTACCCCTACTCAAAATGCATGTAATGAGGCAGTATTGCAACCAAAAAGTTCTAGTCAAACTATGCTGGTGAATTTACTAAAGACCATGAATCAGTCAATCTTAATGATGCAATACTCTTTTCACGAGATGTTAAAAATCAAAATGAAAATTTTGGATAAGTTAAGTTCTCAATAATGGCTCAATTAAAAATAACTCACTGGAACGCAAATGGCGTTTCACAGCACAAACTAGAGTTTATGAAGAATCTAGAGGACAACAATGTAGATGTGATGTTAGTCTGTGAGACTCATTTGACTACCAAAACAACTTCTTCGTACCTTACTACTTAGTTTATACAACAAAACATCCGGATGGAAAGGCTCATGGTCGTATATGCATTATTATAAGAAAGCGTATTAAACACAGGACTCTAGAGCCATACTCATCTATTTATCTACAAGCAACTTCGGTTCGGATGCAAATGCGTCATGATAATCTGACAATATCTGCTGTATACTGTCCTCGAAGATTTTCTTTATTGGTGTTCTCGTTTCGAAAACCCAAAAGGTCGGGAACTTTACAACATTCTTGTAAATTATAAAAACGAGCTAGACTTCGTTTCTCCGGGTAGGCCTACATACTGGACGGCGGATCTAGGAAAAACTCCCGATATTATCGACTATGGTATCACAAAAAATATACCAAGAAACCTCATATCAGCAGTTACTCATTACGAAATTTCTTCCGATCACTCCCCCGTTGATATCGTTTTACTCGATTTTCCAATATTTGAGGATCGCCCGTATAGACTTATATCTAATAAAACTAATTGGTTGCAATATAAAAAGTATATTAGTTCTCACATACAAATTGCACCTGCGATCAACTCTGAAAGTGATATTGACAAATCTGTTAATGAATTAAGTGTCGTATTGGTAGCTGCAGCTGTGGTATCAACGCCTGCGATTGTTGCTCACAAATTCAGCAGAAAATCTTTCTTATAGAGGGAAATTGAAGAACTGGTTGCTTCACAACGGCGATTGAGAAGAGAAAACACACGCGTGCCAGCGAGAAATAAGTCGAAATTTTAAATTTATAAATCACAAAATAGCACAAAATTTATTGTAACTAATGATAACGTTAACGGTTAACAGTTACGATAACACAATTTATAATCGCTCTTACAGTTACAATTTTTAAAATAAGCCGTAGACACGTCTGAGAGCAACGAAGTCTGACAGCGTACTGAGTTCATTAGGACAATGAAGTACCAGTGTTTTTCGTGCTCACCTATCTGTGAAGACTTAAGAACACGGTGCCAAGCACATGGATTGATAAACGTCAATCAACGTCCCCTTGGATATATATCCGCAGGTCCCAAATTTTAGTCATATTTATTTTGGTAAATATGATTCTCTCCTTGGTGGTGAGCGAGGCCCATCTTAAACCTATGCTGCTCTCTGGGTCACAGCACCCGGTTGTATAACACAACTCCACGTCGAGTTATTACTCTACCCGCATTTGGGTATTAAACCACAGCCACCACGATACTCCCACAAGGGGGCCGTATCCGCTGAATAAGACGGAAACAAGTTCCGTGGGCTCCTGACCACCCGTGGTACCAGAAAATAGCCTCTGGTCAGACTTCGCACCCGAGGTACTACCAAATCGAACTTCCTCAGCTTCCTCACTGTTGGGAGAGAGGTCTATTCCTGCCTCTTCCGCCAATTTGGAAGCATTTATATGACCGAGATCAGGCGAGCATATGTCCCCACTGTCACAAGGTCGAGCCACAAGGGCATTCCGCACTGTCGTTTAGGCCCCTTGAATGCAAAAAAGCATTAAGGGAACAGGAATCCGAGCCAAAGGTTAAAAACAAAGTCCGGTCTGCCAACAAATGTGTCATCCTGAATGAACCTGTATGTCACCCGCCCACACACAGAACTGTCCCATCTGATTTGCCAGTCAGACATTCAACATTCTCTTACACACGACCTAAGCTCTCCACATCCATCCCATATAACCATTCATTCTGCAGCAATGGTAATCCTCTCCTGATCTTGAAGTCTATGGCTCTTCGCCTGACCTCAAGATCATGAGGAACCACACCAAGCAAACTCTGCAAAGCCTCAGTGGAGACAGTGCAACATACCGGCAAACATCCCAATATCATAACCCTTTGGCACTTTCTTCCTGCCTACAACAGACGATGCCGTTTTGTACCACACCGTAGATCCATATGCTGCACAAGCAACAAATAGACCACCATAAATGCTACGAACAGCACGCCTGCTGGGACCCCATTCACTCCGCAAAATACGGCGCACTTTACCAACCATACCAAACAATCGGTCTCTGAGACGAGCAATATGAGGAATGAAATTCATTCTCTCACCACGGTTATACCAAGGTATTTAACCTCAGTTACATACCGAAGGCTGCCGGAATCAAGCCTGACGATAGGACTCCGACTTGGTGCCAATTTGCCCTTAAGCAACATTGTCACAGTGTTATCCACCGCCACATTGACACCAACACTACTGCTCCATTCAGAAACAGAACGCATGGACTCCTGGCCCTTGGGGAAGGAACTTTTGTTGTCCATCAGGTGCCATCCTCTGATGCAGCGTCGGCGTCTGGTAAACGCAAGAGGTCTGCCATTGAGAGGATGAAGAGCATAACTGCTGACGTCACTGGGTGTCTACTCGATGAGTTTAATGGTGTCTCATTGTCCGTGTCCCGAACTATACTGCAGCTCACCAACCAGTACGAATTTTTGTTGATGACACTGGTCGCTGAAAATGAGCGCCTAAAAGGACGTTTAGATGCAGCTCGCGACTGTAGTGTCCAAAGCGTCCAAGGCGTCCCACCCGTGAGCGACCCTGATGGTTCCCCGACGACATCTGCCCCTGTTGTGAAGCCAGTTCAGACCTGGTCCTTGGTTGTCAGAAGTAAAACTTCTGGCAAATCTTCAAGGGACGTGATTGAACAGGTGGTGAAAGAAGTTGGGCCTATACTAGGTGTACGTGTACATGAGGTGAAGCCACTACGGGATGGTGGTGCGATCATTCGCACTCCTTCTGTAGTGGAGCTCAACAAAATGAGGGACAACAACAAGTTCGGTGAGTTAGGTTTGGAAGTGAGTGTGAATGAGAGGTTAGGCCCTAGGGTAGTAGGTCAGGAAGTACACTCCCAAATTGGACCTGATGAGTTCATGAGGGAGTTGTATGAGATGAACCTGAAGGATAAGATGAGTGAGGGGGAATTTAAGAAGAGTGTCCGCCTGTGTGGCAAACCCTGGGTGGCGACCGCTGATGTGGCGGTGAATGTGATTCTGGAAGGTTCTGCTGTTGCCATGCAGACCCTTCTGGAAGCTGAGCGCTGCTACATTAAGTGGTTCTCGTTTACGGTTCGTAGCTACGAGCCGATCTTGGGATGCTTCCGTTGCCTTGGCTTCGACGGTGGCGGAATGCAAGGCCAAGGATGATGTCTGTCGTCGTTGCAGACATACAGGTCATCGGGTGGCGCAATGTTGCAATGCGCTTAATTGTCGCAACTGTGCTTTCAAAGGCAGGCCATCGGGACATCTAATGATGTCTCCGGCCAGTCCTGTGTACAGTGCCATTGTTGCCAGGGCGAAGGCCAGACACTAAGATGCTTAGGATCCTTCAGGTTAACTGTCAGGGGGCGTATGCTGCAATGTGTGAGTTATGACAGACAATTTGTGAAAGTGGCAGTGGAATTGCCCTGCTTCAGGAACCTTACGCAACCAATGGTTGTGTAAGGGGACTACCTGCAGTAATGCGGGTATTTCCTGATAGCGGGGCAAATTCTGCTGTGGTGGTGAATGATGTCAGCACTTTGGTGAATTCAACTGACTGTGGTGTCTGTGTGAGTGTTTGTGGATCTTTCGGTAGGATTTTTGTTGTGAGTGTGTATTGTAAGTACAGTGGGAGTCCGGAGCCGTACATTTCGTACATGGATGAGGTGCTACTACTGGCGAGTAGCGACCCTATCATCCTTGGTATTGACGCGAATGCAGCATCCCCATTGTGGTTCAGTAAAATACCTGGACATGCGGCCGGGTATGCGAACCGCATACGGGGTGAGCTGCTGGCTGAATGGGCCACTGTAGATGAGACACCATTAAACTCATCGAGTAGACACCCAGTGACGTCAGCAGTTATGCTCTTCATCCTCTCGATGGCAGACCCCTTGCGTTTACCAAACGCCGACGCTGCATCAGAGGATGGCACCTGAGGGACAACAAAAGTTCCTTCCCCCCTATTCCTCCCACCAACAGAGTCAACAGCAGCCTCGGAAACAGTCTTCCTCAACTGCTGCTGCCTCGCACTCACCTTTCTTGATGCCGTCGATATGACCGACGAAACCTCATCAGATGACGACCTGACGTCAACTGAAGTCACCGTCGTCCTCTGCTTCTTAGGCGGTATAACACACGATCGCGAATTTAAATTCAATTTAAAATTTAAACTACTCTAAATTTAGCACTTAGCTGATAACAAAAGTTGTTAACAGTTATTTTTAAGAAAAAAAAATCAAAAACAAAACAAAAAGCGAAAAAAAAGCTTATCTATATCCCGTTACGATTTTACAAATTTTAAAGAAAAACAGTCCGCAGACACGTCCGTTCACGACGAAGATTCACAGCGTACTGATACTCAATAGGACAATAAAACAAAAAAGGTTTTCTATTAAGAACCTAACTTAAATGGGTGGTTTATATGGGAAGTACGCTTTCTACTAGTCCGATTCCGCCGGTTCAGTGTACTGCGCCTAGTAAAAAGAAAGGTTCGTGCAAAATTTTAGCTCTGTAGATCAAATACTGACGGACTTAATTGCATACATACAGACGGACATGGCTTAATCAACTCGTCTCATCGTGCTGATCAAGAATATATACACTTTATGAGGTCTCTGATGTCTCCTTCTGCCTGTTATAAACTTCATGACAAACTTCTAATACTACTCACTGTGTGAAGAGTACAAAAATTACCAACTTTTTGAACAAGAATTAAAAAAAATAAGCAACAGTCATAAAACGGTACATATCCAATGCACTATTTTTGTAGTCTAGAGACTCCAGAAGAAGAAAAAAAAAAAAATTAAAATAGAGAAGAAACATTTTGTTATGTCGGCTATTCCAGTGAAACGCAGTGTGTGTTCTATGGGGCTTCCGATGTCTTCTCCTGTGTGTTACCAACTGTATGACAAACAATTTAGTTCGTGAAGAGTATACATATATTACAATAGCAACCATTGTTATAACAGTTTCAGAAGAGAAAGTACAGGCATTAGAAATTAAGTGAAGACAAGAAGAAAAAACGTTAACTTCTGGTGTTCCGAAGTTGTGATTTTCATCACTCACTCCTAGAAAACGCTAGCCAACGCTACTATGATTTAGCACACAGATTCAGTACACATACGAGGTCTGTTCACTCGACTTTTGATTTTTTTGTATCGATAAGTTGGTACTCAAGTCCATCGCTGTCATTGGGCCATTTTCAATGTTTATTTTATTTTTAACGGCTGTTTTGCTTACTCGAAAATAATGGATCAAAGAATTTATATTAAATTATTTATGTTGTCTGTGCTGCATCAGAAGCTGTTGATTGACGTTAATGACAAGGGTCATAACTGATGACGAAACATGGGTACATGGTTATGACGTCGAAAAAAAATTAAAAATAATTGATTGCTATTTTCCCGTTGTATGAATTTGTACTGGGACCGGTTTGTCAAGCATTCTTAATTACAGCCCATAAAATTTGGAGAAACTTCGGCACCTTATTAGACACCGTCATTAATTTGTGTTGTATTTGATTTGGCCTGATTTCAATTTTGTAGATTCAAGTGTTATTTTTGGAAGCAGGAATTAAATTGGCGTATCTTGCGCAAAAATCATTTTGAATACACCTATATACCTTTCCTTATGCGCAACAGATGTCAATGAAAATAATTAATTTAGTTTATTTGTATTGCAGCGTACAAAATAGTTACTCTATTGTAATGCATTATAGTGTACAATATTTGTAGATTTTCCATCCGGAGAAAAAACAAATAACACTGATGGTTTACCGACTCTCGAACACGCTATGTACAACTATCAGTGCGAAAAACATGGCAATTCTAGGTTCATTCCACACACTTCTTACGATTGACCTTGAAATTTATTATTTGTCATTGCGAATGCAAGGCACACCGGAAACTAAACACGCTTCAACCCAAAAGGGAAAGTCCGTTGGCAGTAGTAGTATTTTTGGAATAAGTACATCCTCGCCTTTGAACTTTCCTATGATTATAGTAGCTTCAATTAAATTGTGCATAATTTTTTTAACTGCGAGTCTTGCTCCATTGCACAACTTCGGCTGATTTCGATTTCGCAGCATGAATATCACCGAGCCCACCTTGAGATGTAAATTGTGTGGCGGTAATCTTGGCAAATCCAATGAATTTAGGAATTCAGTTGGATAATTTACAATTTCATTTGGATCGGTAATAGAATAGATCGACTTTTGTGAATGCATTTGTCCATCAATTTGACTCATCTGTATACTTAGTTTCTGCTGCTAAAATGGCTCGTTCGCTCAACCAATCGGGGATTTTGTTATTAGCGCCAATCTATGGGAACACTTTTGAAATTAAATTTTTTTTTGACGTTGTCAACTGACAAAGATTTTGTGGAAAAGCAATGAGACCAATAGAAGTGTCCAAAAGAATTTTCCCATTTCTAATGATTAATAATGCCTTTGAGAAAACTTCTGCAGACATGTCATTTTGTAAAGCCACTATCATAGTCGTTGTTAACTTGATTTTTTTCACATATCTCCATAAATTTGATGTTTTCAAGCATTTATTTCATCAGCAGCAGTTGATCTGTGAATGACCGGCAGTGTTTGGCGAAAATCTTCTGGCAGTAGAATCATCATGCCTCCGCAATATTTCTGATTGCTGCGCAAATCTCTTAACATTCGATCGAGTGCCATTATTGCTTGTTTGTATGCCATCTTACACTCATCCCAAATTATTATTTTACAATGTTGTAGCACTTTCGCCATTGGTGATGTTTAGGTTATATTATTGTACAAATCGGTTCATCTATCGTTTGCAAATTCAATGGCAGCTTAAGCGCAGAATGAGCAGTAAGTCCGCCTGCTAATAATATAGCAGCGATCCCAGATGATGCTACTCCCAGGGTTATTTGACTTTGTGTCCGAATTGTATCCAAAATTAATGAAATCAGTTTTTATATTACTATATATTACTATATATTTACTAATAACAAACGCAAGTAAAAGCATTCGTCATTTCTCGGGTGAACTGTGTAAATGTGAAGCATTAGGGCGCTCCGGTTGAATATAGTTTAACGTATCCCGGTACAGACTGTCCTTGTTTTCGACGTTGAAATTTTTTGGATGATCCATTACATGTAAAATATTTTGGCATTTCCGATTAAAGCAATGTTGTTGCAAATGGATCGCTTGCGCATGTGGCGAAGAAGCTTGTCGGCGTTGACACTGTTGGTCGTTGAGCTCTTTGCGCTGCGTTTTCTGTTCTTACATAAACCTGTTGTCCATTCTCCAGGTTAACAGCTAAATTAACCACAGTGGGATGACGTTCGTGTATGGAAAATGAAAATATTCTCCGAACCGCCTCGTTGCTACTAAAAGATCTTCCCATCTGATGTTTTGAAACTTCATCGTTATTATTTGGAGGTGCAATACCAAATACAGCCATGTCGTTTCCTTTCGTGACGTACTTGCATACATGGGGTTGACCAGATTGCAGTACTCATCATTGCAATGCGCATTAAATGTTTTGGAGAGTAGCGATGAATACGGAACATTCCAGCTATTGTTGACTACAACTTTTTTGTTCCTGACTTGCAACGTTATTGTTCTGCCGTTGTCTTCTAAAGAACGACGGTGATACAAGGCATAACTATCATTGCCGGTAATTGTATCAACCAACAAAACACGAGGATAATGCTTAGAGCATTTGTTGTCGAACATGCACGCTGATTCACGAATGTGTTTGCAACACGGTCCATGAATCATGTTCTTTTTGACAACTTCATACAATTGTGGATCTATTTCTTGATCAGGAACTTCTACGAAAGTGATCGAGTCCATTTCATCCGAATTAATTTTTTCGACAATCTAGATGCGAATATGCGCATGATGCTACTCTACACAGTATATCCAACTTCGTACGTCTCCGAAGACATGATATATTACAATGAAGTTCATGAGAGCTTTGAGTTTTTCCATGAACATTCCTTCTGTTATGTCGTGACGATCGCAGGTTTGATTGATTGTCATTGAATGCACTTAAATACTAATAAGAGGAAAAATAAATAACAACAACACACAATTCAAGAAGGAGCAAAAAAAGTTTGCAAAAACAATAACAAAAATGGCATACATTTCAAATTTCTAATATTTTAAAATTATTCATAGATTATAAGGTGCGTTGCAAAATTATAGAACCACCTAAAAATTTTTGATTTCTTAAAAACGAAGACTGTAGGGTATCACAATGTTCCACGAAAATGTGTGGAAGGCAAAATAACAAGGTGCGTTGCAAAATTATAGAACCACCTAAAAACTTTTGATTTTTTAAAAACGAAAGACTGTAGGGTATCACAATGTTCCACGAAAATGTGTGGAAGGCAAAATAACAAAAATAATAGGGTAAAAATTGTTAGTGTAAAGTTTTAAGCAAATCAAAAATAGAGCTTTTTTTACTGTTGCATTTCTATAGAACCATTTACGTTTTATTTTTATTTTGAAATGAATAACATGATTTTATTTATGTAATTGACTTTAATTTAATTAATTAGGCTTCCTTTTGAAAAGAAATATCAGCTGTCAAGAATATAAATATAAATTGTTAGATTCTACTTGTTCACCAATCACTTATATTTATACTCTTCACGCAGTAAAAGGCAGAAGAAGAAATCGGCGATACCATAGAGTATATATATTCTTGATCAGCTCAACGAAACGAGTTGATTAAGCCATGTCTGTCTGACCATCTATCCGACCATCTGCATGTATGCAAACTAGACGCTCAATTTTTGAGCTAGAAGGCTGAACTTTTGTATGAAGTTTTCTTTTTACTAGATCAAGCGTATAACCAAACAGCTATGTTATGTTCTCTATATTATGTGCTGTTGGTAAGTTATGTTAGTTATGATGTGTCATGTTATGAATTGAGACGAGTCCGAAATTACTCCCTCCGTTGGAAGACACGGTCTTTCAACAGGTAACAGCATTCGGAGAGAGAAATGTTGACAGAGCCTCCTTTCGAAATACTATTGTATTTACCGGCATGTCGGTTAAACACACACACCACAACAGAATTCCTTCCGCGACAATACTCGGAACACCTAATTCAGCTTGGTTGGATTCGACATCACGTCGGAGTCACCAAATGTTTTGAGGATATGTTGTGGGAGTCCGGACAATGCCCTTACCGCCATATGACGAACTAATAGCCGAAATTTGCTTCAATGGAGAGGTAAATTTTTTATTTAATTCGGCGGAAATCATACTGACTTCATTGAATGTTTTTTATTGGCAAATTTCAAATGATAAAGACTTCAATTGTCCAATGGTGATTTTATATGCAGTATGGACCGTTGTTCCTTCTATTGCAAAAGCCGCTTTTCCTGTTGATACACAATAAAATATGCATTGCAGAATCGGTTGTAAATTTCTCGGAGGGCGAAAGTTTTTCTGCATTAAGTGGTTCCATTTTGGAACAGTGTCAATGGTGCATAAGTTGCGTTATTTAAGAGAGCCAAATAACATGCAATAGCAGACCTTTCTGACATTAATTCGTTGAACACATAACATGGTGAAAGTCCTCCTAATTCATGATAATTTCTCTTTTTTTATACAATTGGTTCAAGACGATTTAAAGTCGCTAGTCGTAAATCTGCATTAGTTTCTGTATATCTTCTGTTTCTGTTTGCGATAAAGTCAGCATAGGCAACCGCATCTCTTACAGTAGCTTCCAACAAATTTAAGTCGATTGTAATGTCTGTAATGATGAGCATAGTATGAATGGATTTCGTAAAATACGTAAACGTATGTTTATGTTGCCGTAGTTTCTTAAAACCAGAGGCATTAACTGGGGAAACCGAGACTAGTTGGTCGATCAAAGCTTCAGCTGCTAATTTAGAGCTTGAATTGGAGACTTATTTAGCCAGAGAAGTATGTGTGCATGCGCGCTAACGTGATGTTGAAATTCAAATTGTTTAAACTTTAAAGTATTGATTGACGAAATTTTTACCAAAAATGGCTGGATTAATTAAAATTAATAGTGCATTTCTACTCCATGATGAGTTAGAAGGAAATTTGTTTCCGAGGTGACGAAGCATTGCAAAAGAAAATCTCGTTTTCGTTGCGATCAAGAGTAAATGGAATTTTCTATTGAACGGAGGAATACCAAATTGGTTTCAAGACAACCATTAATGAAATCCGATGATTCTTCCTGGGCTCAAGTAAGATTAATATTCTTTCTAATGTATTTGAGTGTAGTACTCAACATATCGCGAGTAAGAAGCCTTAGAATTTTTTAGATATATTACATAAAAAGTGCTGTGTGTGATACCACGTCTATTTGCTCTTCGTAGTTCACTAAATACTATAAAATAATATATGGTGTTACAGTTAAGACCCTTTTTCAGCAATTTTGGATCATCGTTAACGTCAATCAACAGCTCCAGAGTGATGATCAAGTGACGTTTCTTTTGCTCAAAATTTAACAATTTTGAAACAAACTTCGCTGAACACATAGCACAAAAACAAAAAATTGTTACACGTGGACCGAGAAAAAGAAAAAGTCTTCACGTTTTGAACAAACATCGTGCTCCAAAAATAGAAAATTATCAATTCTGATGGTATAGAATTTGTAAAGTAGGTCTTGTTTACTAACAAAGCCCATCAAATAACTTGAGTTGTATATTTTTTGCGCTTTATATGGACATTAATGTAGGATCTGGCAAGGAGACTAGGAGCGGATTGTCCTACATGGCAACGCTATAATATAAGAACTACTGAGCGTGCGAGAGTGACTGGTGATCGTGAGGGTGAGTTAGTCGCTCACGTTCGTTGTTTGAGTGAGGTCGTGGTCGCTCACCGTTCGCTCGAAGAATCAAGTAAATAATTAATCTATATGAATGTACAATAAATAAGTTATATACATAAATCTAAACTTAATAAACTACAATAAATGATTTGAGTACTACAAATTGGGGGCTCGTCCGGGAGAAAAACTAATTTAAATGATTGGAATACTACAAATTGGGGGCTCAACCGAAATATTAAGAAGAAGGAATTGACTGAGGCGTGAGCGAGGCAGGCGTGTGTGTGCGGTGCATGTGTTGAGAGCAAGTGGCGTCTGGCGTTCGAGAAGCTTCATCAAGGCGACAAAGTGACGTGGTAAAGTACAAACCGTTACGTTTGTCATACGATCGGCTGAAGAACAGTGGTGTGTGTTGGAGGGCAAGAAACGGAACAGCATAGTGGGACTATTTGTTCTCGTTAAGAAGGCAGCTCAACAACATCAACTGTTGGCAGCGGCGAGGCAGAGTAGCGTCAAGACTAGCCGCAGAGGCAGAGCAGATCAACTGTTGGCAGCGGAGAGGCAGAGTAGCGTCAAGACCAGCAGCAGAGGCAGAGCAGCGTCAAGATCAGCAGCAGAGGCAACAACGACGCAGGACAATAAAAAAACACGCCAGTGACAAAGTGGTATTGGTGACGCGCAGAATTTTGGCGCCGATTGACCAAGAGCGAACGGTGATACGAAAAGAGACAAGCCGATAGCAGCAGACAATTTTGAGGATCAGAAAATCATCGTGGCGACAGTGTGGTGCTTAACATAAAGGCGTCAGTTTAGCGACAGCTAGAAGGCGAGAGCAAAGGCAGTGGCTGATTTGTTTGTCGTAAGGCCTGAAGGCAACGAGACGTGAACGTCGTGGGTGACAGCAGATTGCTACGTCTACAAGGCGTCAGTTTAGCGACAGAAGAGCGGTTCAGTGGTGGTGACAGCTGAAAAGACGACGGCAAAGGCAGCGGCTGATTTGTGCGTTGTGAGAGCTGAGTAGCAACGAGACGTGAACGTCGTGTAGGACAGCGGTGGTAGCAGTGAAAAGGCGTCGTAGAGACGGGAACTTCGAAATTGGTTGGTACGTTTTAAAAATGGTAAATATACTAACATAGTGAATTAAGAATAAGAAAAGTTAATTAGAAAAGTAACATAAGTCTTAAGGTAATTTAAGAATATTAATTTGTAAAATGGAACTTGACCAGATCCTTGCACTTCGAGTTGATGGGCTGCGGAAAAAATTGTCTGAGTTGGGATTGGTGACGCAAGGTAGGAAAAGGGACTTACAGAATAGATTGCTTACTCACTTCGGTATTCAGGATGAGGATGAGGAAGAAGTTGAGGAAGATGAAGTGTCTGTAGTAACAGCGTTAAATGGTTTGAGTGGGGAAATACAGAATAGGTCCTGGTTCACATTGAAAGATGTAGAAGAAAGTGTGTCGCAGTTCTCTGGCTCTAATGTTCCTGACGTCAATCAGTGGATAGAAGAGTTAGAGGAATGTGCGATAACAGTTCAATGGAGCCAATTGCAATTGTTTATCTATGCAAAACAGTTGTTGACAGGAGCGGCAAAGTTGTTTGTGAGGAGTCAAAGAAATGTTAGGGATTGGAGTACTTTAAAAAGGGAATTACAACGAGAATTTCAAGTCAAAATATCAGCAGCGACTGTGCATAGGAGATTGAGTCAGCGACAGCAAGGAAAGGGAGAAACTTTACAGGAATTTTTATATGCATTGATGGATATCGCCCGACCAATAGAAATAGATGAAGAAAGTTTAATAGAGTATTTCGTGGAAGGGGATTCAAAAGCAAACAAGATTATGTTGTATCAGGCCAGAAACATCAAGGAGTTGAAGGTCCAAATTGAAGTGTATAACAGATCACGACATTCAACTAAGCCAGCCTATCGAAATGAGCACAAAGCTGAGAGAGCCACAGATAGAGTGAGAGATAAGGTATCAAGTACAGGAAAAGAGAAAAGGTGTTTTAACTGTGGAGATACATCACATATGAAGAAAGACTGTACCAAGAAAAACTTCACATGCTTTAGATGCGGGCAAACAGGTCACCGGGCGGCAAACTGTAGAGTTGAAGTAGAAGTAAAAATAGAAAAGAATACGAACATTGTTCAGGAGCACATGGTAAGGTGTAAGCCATCAAGTTTATTCACCTTATGTAAGGAAAATGAAGGGAACAAGCAAACAATAGGAAGTAGTTCATGTCAAGAACTGGTACTAGAGTTAGACAGCATATGTACATTGACGGTAGAGAAAAAAGGAAACAGCATCAATTCAGATTCATCTCAATTAAGTGAACAGCAAGGGGGCCATGTGAAAACATTAATTGAAAAGTATGTGCCGATAAGGAAGCTGAATGGTCCTGAGGAAATGAAAATATTGTTGACGGATGAGATGGCTATATTTCAGCATCCCAGAAGTTTACCTTATTTTGACCAAAAGGTTGTTGATGACCAAGTTCAAGAGGTATTAGTGGCTGAGAGGAACAGGAAGAAACGGTTATGCTGTGATCTCTCTAATTCACCAGCATTAGTTACTCGGTCCATAGTGGCAGTATTAAGAGAGTTAATTACTGACGATGATGCAATTGTGTACATGGATGATGTAATCATACCTAGTAATGATACTGAAGGGGATTTACAGAAATTGACACGGGTACTTAAGGAGGAAACAAGGAATGGTTTGAGATTGACTTGGGACAAGTGTCAGTGGTTGCGGGGAAAAGTGAAGTTAAAAGGAAAATATTTAGGAGCATACAATGTAATCGCGAGGAAGAAACATGGGCGGTATGATGTTGAAAAGATCGGCAATGGAGAGGGTCCGTGTAGAACATCGACTGTAGCAGAGTATATGAAGCCTTGGGGTAACCGATTCGAGACGAATGGTTCGTCAGGAGGGCCGAATGTAGGATCTGGCAAGGAGACTAGGAGCGGATTGTCCTACATGGCAACGCTATAATATAAGAACTACTGAGCGTGCGAGAGTGACTGGTGATCGTGAGGGTGAGTTAGTCGCTCACGTTCGTTGTTTGAGTGAGGTCGTGGTCGCTCACGTTCGCTCGAAGAATCAAGTAAATAATTAATCTATATGAATGTACAATAAATAAGTTATATACATAAATCTAAACTTAATAAACTACAATAAATGATTTGAGTACTACATTAATGCAATAATCATCTTCACGTGTTCGCGGAAGACCAATCACAAGTCATTTGTCCAAGAATCCTATATTGACCCTGACCATAACGAAGCGTTCTGATTTGCATGAATCAAACTTTCTGTGACCAAATGTAGCTCAGGTAAATTATTTAGGCGTAGCGAATAATTAAATCCGTTTGTGGTTAAATAAATCGGAATTTTACCTTTCTATAAGGAACCGTGACAAGTATAGTAAACCTGCATATTATTTATATTGATATTATGAAACACAGGTAAGAGAATAGTCCAGCAATGGGAAGGAACACGTTTAAGGTTTTGCTCGTATCACTACTTAGTACATATACTACATGTAATTCCAAAATTGTTGTCTAAAAATTGTATTTGAAAATGCGCCTGGGCTGCAGTGTGCCGAGAAAATTTACAATAACTCATAGGCAAAGTACAATATTATGTTTTAGCAATATTTGGTTCAAGTTTTCGTGATTTGTTGTAACATTAACTGCTTCATGACTCGGTGTCATTGGAATAATCTCAATTGTGTCGTCCTCAGCCAATAATTGGGCATTCCGTGTCAGATTTGCAGCAATTTTCTCTCTTTTGTTTTGCAAAGTGTCTGGAGAGGGAACTGTTTCTACCCCAGCTCTTTTTCGATCTCGATTTCTAAATGCTCTGTCATTTTTTGCTTCTTGAACTCTTTAATGATGCAATTTTGGGGTTTCGGATCGATTGGAATTGAGCAGCTTTAACTGCTGTTGCTTTGGTGACATTTGAAGAACCTCAATTGTATCGACTTCAGTTAATAGTTGTGCATTTCGGCTCAGATTCGCTGCAAATTTCCCTCTTTTTTTCCATTATAACCAAAGACTTGAATTTTCTATTATATAACTTTCCAAAATTTACTTTGTAATTACCGTTATCGTTTACATGTCTCTCAGAGAGATTTTTGATTGTACTATTGTGGAAATGTTAATTAGATTAATATTAATTTTAAATTCATTAAATTCATTAAATTCTGTATTTCCTGGTGTTTCTTTTTCGTGCTAGAACTACTCGCATTACCGATTTGTACTCGTTGTTATAGAAAATTATAATAAGTTTTGTAAGACAAAGAACTAATTGTAATTCTCACTAATGTTGAAACATTCAACAATTAACATTCAATAATTATTGAATTGAAACTTCTTTAACGAAGCAAGCATTAATACAGAATATTGTAATGTTATATTGTTTCAAAACAAAAGAGTTATTTTATTTTCCGGTTATTCGATCACTTGTTCGTACGTTCTTTCGTAAAATAAACACAATCAGTAAAGCATTTTTCATCACCTTCTCTCTTACTCATGCATAAGCATTCATTCTCTACGCTGCAGACGTGCCCGCATAGAACAATGCGCATTGTTTTGTGCGTCTCCCCACTACGTCTCTGAAGAATCAACGCATTTTGACTTTCGTCACATTTCATTTTCTAACTTTTGGATTTACCTCCCTTCGCTAAAAAAGTTTCACTTCCATATTGTGCTTATGAGGGTGAGGCACACTAGCATCGCATCAAGAACGAATCAACGAATTTGTATTTTATTACTCACCAACATCTAAAAGTGATTCGACGATTCTTCATGCATGAACGTAGCATCTGTGGGAAAGTTACTTTCACATTGGATCCCGCATAATTTGAGAATGGTTCAAAAAATGGATCGCGTCAATTGAAGCAAAAAAAACTTAAAAGATATGAAAACTAAAAACAAAATATTTTTTCAGTGGGTTTCTGAGCCTATACCCAAGCGAGTACATTGGCCAATTGTATGTAGTATAATAGGTTTATAGTATTGATGTGTAGACAACTGCTTGGTTTCACTCAAATTAGTCGCTTCTCAGAATAGTATAGTAGTCACACAAAAATTTGAGTAGAAAAAGCCGTGAGACATGAGTGATTGAGTGTGTCAGACAACTTTGTATTTGTGTCTTGCTTATGCAAAGAGGAACGAATGAATATGAACAGATACTTCTTTTCGTTTGGTTGAGTGAGTTATGAGTTAGTACTGAGTTATCGGAAAATATGTTCGGTAAATTAGGCCACTCAGCTTGCTTTTGTTTTGCAGAAAGGAAAAAAAAGACAAAAAAAATTAATTCATTATGAGGAATAGGAATATATTATAAGAACTACCATAAGCCTATCTTGTATTAATAAATGAAAAAATTTTACAAGAATAATTTAATTTTACTTACACTTATATTAGATATAAATTTACATTTTACTTTGTTATAAGTATTAATCTTTACTTATATTTTTTTTTTTTTTTATTTAATTATTTTATGTATAAGCAGTTTCAATTAATTTTTATATTTAATGTACTTATATAAATAATTAGTTCAACTTTTGTGCATCAACAAATACATTTCCATAAATACATACATAAAAATTCACATGCCACCACCACATAGCCATAAAAACAAAAATGGATACTCAGAAACTGATCAGATAGAGTGCATAGAAAACTTAAAGTTTTTGTATCATTATCTATTCATATTCTGCTTTGTTTAGGTTGAATGAATACTTGACTCTTGCAATATCATATCCAATCGTTCCATTTGAACGTGTACCTCATACTCACTCATTCATTTTTGCTACGAGGCAGTCAAAAGCCGTTTTGAGTGAAACCAAGCAGCTGCCTATTGTTGTAATATTATTTATTAAGTACATTTTAGTTATTACAAGATTTGTTATTACATTTAACTTAACTTCCATTGCTGGCATTCGATCAGTGAAGACGTGTTTCTTTCTTCCGCTCCTAAGCTAAGCATCGAAAAAAAAAAATTTTTTTTCATACTTATTTCTATTGATTGGATTTTTTTGTTGTTTTAATTTTTAGTTCCCTTTTCTATGCAAATCATTGCATTAGTAAAGTAAAATTTAAAACATAGAAAGAAATCAATAGGAACCTATAACAAAATCGTTAAGATGAGCTTTGCTCATCAAAAAAACAGTTCAACAACAAAGACGACAAGAAATGCATATTTCTCGTTTGTCTCTTACTGTCCCAAAAACAAAAATGAATCCTCATTTTTAACCACCAAGTCGCCTGAGCGCACGGCAAGTTCTTGTTCTCCAAGATCCATATCCATATCCAATCGGGAACAACAAAATAAGAAAAACTTTTTTGTTTTTTGTCCTATCGAACTGAAACTTGGACACTATCAGTTTATAATATAGCGCAGTTTCCAAGAAAGGTGCTTGTTGTTTTAATTTTTAGTTCCCTTTTCTATGCAAATTATTGCATTAGTAAAGTAAAATTTAAAACAAAGAAAGAAATCAATAGGAACCTATAAGAAAATCGTTAAGATGAGCTTTGCTCATGAAAAAAACAGTTCAACAACAAAGACGACAAGTAATGCATATTTCTAGTTTGTCTCTTCCTTTCCCAAAAAAAAAAAATTAATCCTCATTTTTAACCACCATGTCGCATGAGCACAGCGCAAGTTCTTGTTCTCCTGCTCTTTGCTCTGACAGCGCGAACACCAGGTGCTCCTGACCATGGAGCACCCAGTGCCCTTCCCCACAACCGACCCTGTTCTCTACCCAAGCTGCAACTGTATCAGCAACTAGAACAACGATAACACAAAGCACTGCTTGTACAACAACTAATACCAAAACTCAAATCCACAACAACAACAACGATTCGATCGCCTCTTTGCTCAACGCTGCGACAGTTATGCCTACACCAACAATTAACACAGAAGTACAAAACTCAAATAAATAATAAAACTGGATCTGAACAGTTAGCTTCAAATAAAAGAAATAGAAAAACGCAATCACCAGCCATACCGACTGAACAATCACCAAACATTAACAAAAAGCCCAAACCAAACAAAGCGTCACCTACCATATCTTCAAAAACTAAAAACTAAACAAAAAAAAAAAAACAGACCTCACTTAACTACTGGCTTGGCAAGCCATCTTCCAATTATTTTGGCATCTTAGATGTCGACGATGACAATTTAGAAGAAGCGAAGAATACTATGGACAATGGTTCCAAGCGACCTCCAAAAGCTAATAAGCCACCACCTATTTATGTGCAGGGGGTAGAAGAAATCTCCATTCTTAATAATGCTCTGTTTGAAATTGTAGATCATAACTACGTACTTAAAACATTGCCCAATGATGAAGTACGTATCCAACCGGCAGAGCCCCTACATTATAAAAAAATCATTGAATTGCTAAAAACCAGAGATACGAAATATTACACTTTCAAGCCCAAAGATGAACGAGGTTTTAAAGTTATGTTGAGACACCTTCATCAATCAACAGACACCGACGACATAAAACGCGAACTGAAGATATTAGGCCACGAAGTTATAAATATTTATAATATCCAACAAAGAACAACCAATAAACCACTTCCTTTGTTCTCTTTTCTAAATACCAAAATTAAATTTGAGGCCCCCCACAACAAGAGGATGATAGTGCAATGCACCAACTGCCAAAAATACGGGCACACCCGAAACTATTGTACCAGGGATCCAGTATGCGTCAAATGTGCTGGTAAGCACAAAACAATCGACTGCTGTATGGAGTCAACTACTAAAATAAAATGTGCTCTATGTGGTGGAACTCATACAGCCAAATTCAAGGGTTGTGAAATATAAAAAACCCTTAAAATCCAACGGTTTCCTGCCCTTCGACCCAAAATATTGACGGATCTCACAAAAGTTCAGCAAATGCCCATAACGTCCAGTAAAGTGGAAAACGGTTATACGCAAATTACAGCTGCGACTCCCCAACCCCAGCCAATCAACCGACCAACCCAAAAATCTACTGAGGACATGGTGGCACGGCTATCATTGTTAAAAACAATACTCGGCACGTTGAACTAGAAAATTATCAACACGCTCACATTCAGTCGACCAAATTACTATTAGAAGACAAATATGGACCTTTCACAATAGCAGCGATTTATTGCCCACCTAGACACTCAATCTCCACAGCTCAATTTAAGCACTACTTTAAAGAGCTTGGTCCAAGATTCATCGTAGCAGGTGATTACAACGCGAAACATGTAAACTGGGGTTCAAGGCTGACAAACACCAAAGGGAAAAACTTTCTAAGTGCAATTCATACGATTGGGCGGATGCACTTGAGTACTGGTGAACCCACATATTGGCCAACAGATCGGACTAAAATACCGGATTTAATAGACTTCTGTGTATTAAAAAACATGAATATAACACATTTCAAAATTGACTCCCGACTTGAACTTTCTTCCGATCATTCACCAATACAAGTTGAATATAGTTGCGCAATAAAAAAAGATCAACCCGCCTGCAAAATGTATAATTTCAGAACTGACTGGGAGGCGTACAGAGAATTTATTGACAATAGCCTCACAATAAATGTACCTCTTAGAGAACCTGACGATATTGAAAAGTCAGTGATATACTTGAATGACATTATAAACGAAGCAGCTAATAGAGCAACACCTGATCTTAATCCAAGAGAGGACAACTATATTTTCCCCCGCTCAATGAAAATTCAAGTCGCGAACAAAAACAAACTGCGTAAGATCTGGCAAAGGACGAGAGATCCAAATGACAAAGCTAAACTTAACAAAGGAATCAAAGATTTGAAAAACAGTCTAAGGAATTTTAAAAATGAACAATTTGTAAATTATACAAAATAATTATCGCCGACATCTGACACTAACTACTCATTATGGAAGGCTGCTAAGCACTTCACAAATCGCACCTTCCACCAGCCGCCACTTTTAAAATCGGATGGGACTTGGGCTAGAACCAACTATGACAAAGCTTCACTACTGGCAGACTATTATGAAAGGGCTTTTACTACCAATCAATCTAATAGTAACACCAATTTGTACAACAGGACTCCATCTCCGCAATACTGTACAAAAATGATTTCAACCAATGAAGTTAGGCACTGTATTGAAAAGCGCACTAGTCAGAGAAAAACGCCAGGTTATAACCAAATAACTGGAAAGTTACTCAAAGAGCTCCCTGCGAAGGCAATGGTATTTATTAGGAACTTGTTTAATGCGATATTAAGACTAAAGCACTACCCATCTTTATGGAAGGTTGCTGAAATAATAGCCATACCCAAACTGGGCAAAGATCCAACCATGGCGTCATCGTACAGACCAATCAGCCTATTGCCCTTACTTTCAAAAGTATTTGAACGTCTCCTACTTGACAGAATACAACCAATACTAGACCTGAACAGAATCATACCTGACCACCAATTCGAGTTTAGACACAATTCAGCAAGTCCACAGAGTAACTCACAAAATTTTAAAGAAAATTTTGTTGTAGCAACAACTAAGCTGCAGAATATTCTTGACAAAGCTTGCAATTGGTTTGATAAATGGAAAATAAAAGTGAATGAACTAAAAACGACGTAAGTGATATACACAACACGGACAGCTTATCAGCCAAGACAATTAAAAATAAAAGGTACTGACATTCCATTAAGCAATGTGGCAAAGTACCTAGGCATGCATATTGATAGCAAACTGACGTGGAAACATCATATCCAAAAAAAGAGAGATCAACTCATATTAAAATTTAAGCAGCTATACTCGCTTCTTAACAGTAGATCTAAGTTAACTACCGATGGGAAATTAGTAATATACAATAGTTTAATTAAGCCTATATGGACGTACGGCATGCAATTATGGGGTACAGCCAAGAAAACTAACATTAACATTATTCAGCGTCAACAATCGAAAATACTTCGATCAATAGTTAATGCGGTCTGGTTTATATCTAACTATGAAATTCACAAAGACCTCGGCGTAACTATGATTCAGGAAGAAATCATTAATGCTAGCAGGAGGTACCACAAAACATTAGAGCGACATACCAATCTAGAAATAACAGACCTTCCATCTCACGAATTGTCTAGACGTAGACACTTAAAACGAAGCAGACCAGTCGATCTGACCTAACTTAGGTTACGGGTGGCGCTGAGAGGCATCTTGCGGTTGTTAGCCTGCCGCAAGTAGCTCTCAAAAATGAGGCCTAAGGCACCCAGTAATCCAGATCATTATTCAAGAGACCATTCGAAAATGTTCGATATTGTCCACTGCCTTTTCCCCTCTTATTGTTAAATATGTACTTAGTGTTTTCTTTTATATTTAAGATATAAGATGTAGGAAAACAATAGTACATATCCAATCGGGAATAAAAAAAAAAACAAAAAAAAAAACAAAGTGTCTTCTTATCGTGCTCTTCATTACTTAATAGTGTTTTCGCTGTCGTATGCATAGCATGAGCGGAGCAATGCACATGCTGGTAGAAAAATTACCACTCGTCAACGTTTACGTAATTTTTCATTGAAAATATTTTACCACCACGTCAGCGTTAGTGTAACTATTCATTAGAAAAAAATTTACCACACATCAAATTTAACGTAAGTTTTTCAAAGAATTGTGTTTACCACTCGTCCATTTTGTTGTTGGTAAAGAATTATTTTTTTTGAAAACGTTATATTATTAATTTTTTATTTTATTTATGTATGTGAATATGAAGAAAAATATTTTTATGGAAACGGGTTCAAGTGGTCAGCATTGGTTTAAGTTTAAGATTTACATGCCAAAAAAACCAGCGAAATATGGCATTAAGATAATGTCATTGACTGATGCACGCACGCAGTATCTTTCGAATGCTTACATTTAATTTGGGAGAAATTCATATGGAGTTTGTCTAACAAATAAAGAAAAACGACTTGCAGTACCAACACAATCAATAATAAGGCTGTGCAAAATATTAGAAGGTTGTAGAAGAAATATTACTGCTGACAACTGGTTTTCGCCCCTCCAGCTGGTAGAAGAACTAAAAAACCGACAAATAACTTACTTAGGGTCCCTAAAAAATAACAAAAAAGCGATTCCACCAGAGTTTCAACCCAAAAAAAAAATAAAAATAGACCGTTGGTATCCTGCTTATATGGTTTTATAAGTTATTGCTGTTATGTTTTTTGAATTAAAAAAAAAAAGGTTTGTAAAATAAAGTGACTGTTTTATGGAAATGTATAATAAAAAACTGATATTTTTTTATTTTTAGAAATGTGATAGCTTATTTTTAAAAAACAAATAATTATGAGGACGTGTTTTTTATTAAAATTTTTTATTGTAATAAAATTAAAAGGGGTAAAATTTATCACCACGTCACTACGTCCTAAAATTTCACCTTCACAGTTAAAGGTTAAAGTATAGGTTTAATTACTAGTTAGATCAAATATTTTTCACTAATTTATTATAATAGTTATTTGACGACAAACTATATTTGGTTTAACGGCCTCGGCTATAAATATTGTTCAACTACACCCGCAGCAAGTTCTCTTGGTTTGAGCGTATAATGACGACTACCTGATCTTCACGCTCACTCAACAAAACCCACCACCAAACTGCACACAGCACCAACTACACAAACGCTCTTATGCTCAGTAGTGCTGGCCGTTACGTGTAGTTCTCGGCTCTCTCTCACACTCATTTCCTACATGTATACTACAGGTTTTTTATTTTCTTGTAGTATGAAAATTTTTAAAACACCTTTTTCTAAGCACAGTGCTATATCAATTTATTCGCATATCCATCTAATTCGGGAGTGACATTGAGGACAGCGTAGAGGGTTTTGAATCCTTTTCGGAAAATGGTTTCCAGACGAAGTAGCTACACTAGAAGTGTCTGAACTCTTTGATGACACCGTATACTGTGGGTACAAGTAATGAGACAATGGTGCGATGAAACTCCAGTAAGTCAATGTTAGATCTATTTGCTGCTTTATATAACTTCCATGCGTATATCATAGTTGAATTTATCATTATAGTGAAGAGCGGCCACCACCACTTTTTACCACGGAAATTCAAGAACGGCTCTTAATCACAATGGCATAAATGGTTTTTCTGCAATGACACCTTTTGTACCGCAATAGGTACAAGTAAGCTCTGCTGCTTGTAAACTCACAGGTTTCCTCTTATAAATTGTTTCGATGAATAGTTCTCATAATATCGAACCATTGCCTCATCAAATGACAGTTTTTCATGCATATACCCAAACTGGCAAAATTTCTTAGAAATCATCATTATCAGAGGCTTTACTTTCGCCATTTTGTCGCTTCGAATCAAGTTGTTATCAGCCAAATGGATGTATTTCTTTATTTCTTTGAATCTGTTTCGAGACATATTCTTAGTAACAAATGGTAAGTGCGTATCTTCATCCATTTTCCAATACGTATGCTTTCTAGGCATTGAGTGATAGCCGCTAAATAACAAAATGCCCAAGTTTTCAAATCATTTTCGTCGAAAGAAAAGTCATGGGCGTTTGCTTGATGTGGGAAGAGTCGTGTTTGCTCAACTACCAAATTTACTACTTCACTGTCAAATAAAGTTTCGAAAACTTCAATCGGTACCTATCCTTCTAAATTCGATACCATTTTCCTCTCATTCTCTTTATAAAAACTGGTTTGCGGTATTAGAAATTCACAATCTCTGCGTGACCATTTTGGATCATTTCTGCAAGATATCTTTTTGCGGCGCAGCTCTCCAAGTGGAATATTTTCCTCACTATTGTTACTATAAAATAGTTCTAATTCACCTGGAATATCTTGCGGCAAAGTGTTTAAGCAAATGTCATCAGCATCAGCTTCTTCCTCATCTGCATTAATATCTGGATCTGGTGGAATGTACGCTACATCAAAAGAGCCGTGATATGATAACGTTTCCACAAAGTCCAAAGCACTGGCTAAATTTTTAAGCCTTCGGCTATAAAATGTTGATGGTTTGATGCCTTGATATGCCATTTCAATGCAAGAATTCTATGGAAAAAAGTATACCTTTTTAGTCGTTGTACTCAAGCGAGTACACTACATTTTGATCTCACAATGTTATCAAAAAATTGTTTTTTCCAGCGAACTCTTTGAATTTAAAAAAATATATGTATTTTATTATGTAAGTCAAGTGAACTACTTTTATTTTCGCGATAGATATATTTTGCAAGCAGTCAAATAATATACTCAAAATACGAAAGTTGAGCGCAAAGGTATTAGAACAAAGCAAAATTCTGATGACCGTTATTCGTTATCTCTACTTTGCCTACATGTTTACATTTAACAAAGTGTTTTTTATTTATTTACTAGCATTACCCGGCGTGCGTTGCTATACCCACTATGCGTTAATTGGGTATTTCTTCTAAAATGCTTTGTTGAATAGCAATATATTTTAACATTCTATTATATATAACATAAGCAACTTTAAGATTAATTTGTTCTTTTAAAAAACAAAACTATTAGAATCGGTTCAGTATATTTTGCGCCAAATGGAAAAATGTTAAAAAAAACTTACATAAAACTATCTATATCTGGACAACAGCGCCACCTATCGGATCCAAATGTAGCAAGGAACCTGACTGGTAATTCCATGAGTGCAACAAAAAAAAAATCATCAAAATTGGTCCATCCGTTCTCGAGTTTTGCGGTGTCATACTATTTTTTGGGTTCATTTATATATATATATATATATATATATAGATTTAACTAATTTTGACAAAATACTGCCAACTTAAAATTAAATGATTAATACTGGAAATTAAACCAAAACATTACTTAATAATAAGTGATTAAAATCAGGCTTAAAGCTAATATATTTAATTAATAAAAAAAACATGCAAAATTTAAAATTAATCGTAAGATAATATATAAGAAATCCACACGTCTCTGACCTGTTGGAGGATTTTTTTCAAGCTATGCCCCTACTCACAGCCAGTTGTGGGCAGAGACAGAAGGGATGCGTGAGTCAATGAGTGATGTCCACTTCATCTAGTAACAGTTTGTTTCAATTCCCGAAGACAATGAAGAAGGATGATGTTTAGCAGAGAGGGCGAAATCTCAGGCGAGAGGGCGTGATAGGATTCATTATAAAGGGTGGATTAAATGCGGAAAGAATCATGTAGGGCATAGTCAGTTGTGCATGTACCATAGATAAGGGAACGGAATTTCTAGTTGTACATTTTGATGTTGAACAAGAAGATTTATAGATGGCAAAATTAGTTTTTCGAAATTGAATTCGAAAGTTAAGTTTAACTAGTATAAGACATTCTAACAGATGGTCGAAGTTTTTTCCGTCGAAGTTTAAATTATTGGACAATGCCCAGGCCAAAATTTTGCATCACAAATAGTAGCAAAAATATTGTGGCTTCGAGAAAATAAAATTTCTGAATATTCGCCTTATTTTGGCTGCAATATAGGAAACAACATCTTCGCAGGTTGTATTTTCTGAAGCATTGCTCGTTCACTTAACCAATTGTCATTTTTGTAGTTACCACTGATGTTCAGGAATACTTTGTTGATGATCTCGTCCTTCGTTAAGCAAAAATTCGTCGGAAACGAAATCAATCCGTTTGATTCATCGACAGGATCACAGCATTACCGATAGTCAGCAATTGCGTGGAGAAATCTTTGGCAAATAAATCGTTTTGCAATGCAACTCGCATGTTTGTCGTTAGCTGAAGCCTTTTAACATAGTGCCACATACAGTTATAGCACAGTACAGCAGACTGTCGGTGTGATTTGCTATTTCGTGTTTTCAACAAAATGCGGTAGATTTGTTGATTTACTTTATAGTTAATTAGTGAATACGGTTATTCAAAGTGAGCATGAGAACTGTTCTTGAGAAGCAGTCATCGTGATTAAAATTAATACATAGCGTTTAAAGCTATTACAGGCATTTGTTTTTGTTGTTTGCTTTGCAAATACCCTACCAGTATTTCGAATTGATTTTATGGTGAATCATTGGATTGCTGATGTATTGAAGGAAAATTGAATTGATTTAGATGTATGTTGAGCTGTTGCGTTGTTGGTTGCAATAAAATAATATGCTTATGCTTAAATATTGCAGTGTTTGCACATTGAAATATTGCACACATTATCACAAGGCCTTACATATTCTAAAGGAGCGTTTCGAAAACAAACAATAACTTTTCTGGCTCATATAAAATAGCTATTTAAATTAAAGAAGATTACAAGATTAGATTCGCGGCGCTGCGTACTTTGGGTACAGCAGAAAAAATTAATGCATGTGCATTTATTTAGTGGCAGACTAGATGATGAGAATTTGCAACACTGGGAACCTGATTACAGTGGTGAGGAGTTGCCTGATGGGACGGGAATAGGAATAAAAAGCGGGATAGCCTTCTGAGTAGTGCAGGACAGTCACACAGGAGGAGCTGAATGCTTTTTTCTTCCTGGTAAGGAACGTGCAACCTCTGAGACATTCGCCCAATTGCACAATGGCCCATTAAAACTCCTGTCATCATCTGAATCATTTTCTTGTTAAAGTGTAGGAGTTCGGATGTCTTTTTTGACTGAAAGGAGGACCAGAGCTTTTTAGCGATAGAGCTCCATGGCTCGTTTGCCCATCTCGTCTCTGCTGCCTCCTTAGTGTCTGCTACCAATTACGATAAAATATCATACAGGGGTCTGCTTACGTCTTTAACTGCCCGAGATGTGGACAAAGCAGATCTCCTTCTGGCACACTCATCCGCCATCTCATTTCCTAAGAAACTAGTCCCCAGATTATTTCTATTGAGTGCCGTCTATCTATATGGAGAGCATCAAACATGCTACGGATGAAGCTAGTCTTAATACTACGTGCCGACAGAGGCTTAATAGCAGCTTCGCTGTCAAGATAGATCGATACGTTCCTAGGGATTTCTCCCAAGGTGCTTATCATCTTTGCTGCTTGGCAGACCGCATAGATCTCCATCTGAAACACACTACTCTAATCAGGTAGAAGAAATGAAAATTGGGCTGTCAGCTCCTCGGAAAAAATGCCCGGGGCCGTTCTGTCTTCCGTCTTGTAGCCATCTGTATAGATTGAAAGCCAGTCTTGCCTAATGGCGTTATCCTGCCTCCAATCATTTTCCATCAGGAATCTAATACTAAAATTATTTTTCGATCTTAGTTCCGGCATACAGTAGTCACTTTCCCCATCAGCACGCAGTCTCACTTCTTGCAGAATGGTGCTATGGCCCCTTACGCAAAGCTTGAGAAGCTGCAGCTCTCGAAATTTAACTGCACTTCTTGCATCCTCGTTCTCTGCACCTTGTGGAGATAGAGTAAGTGGGATCTGGTGTTTGCCACCTGCGACCAAACTAAAGCTCCACAGATCAGGATAGGTCTAACAAACGCAGTATAAAACCAATGAATGATATGTGCCTGAACGCCACCTTCTCCTAACCATTTATTTTTTTATGTAAAAAGCGCAAAAACTATTTATTTTCATTCTTTCCTTTACGTTTCTCTTCCACGAAAGTTTAGAGTCCAGAAATAGTCAAAGATATTTGGCTTCCTTTGTTAATCTAAGCTGCGATCCACCCAAATACGGTAATACGGCAAGGTATTTTATATCTTCTCGTGAACAGTACCAGCTCGGTTTTCTCCGTATTAATCCTAAGACCATTCTGATGTGCTCACCTCCGAGTAACGCTTAAAAAGGATTTTATTATTATTAGTATTATTTATGACGTATTTACAATTTAAAGAAATTATAAACATAGTCTATTCACAAAGTTGATTAACAAAGGATTTCCATCTGTCTCTATTGCGTGCTAATGCGCGAAGTTCGCTCATAGATTTTCTTGTTTCAGCCGCAACAGTTCGTATCCACGTCAATTTCGGTCTTCCTCTGGACCTCGTCCCTTGAGGGTTCCATTCCAATATGGCATAGGGTATTTCGTCGTTATTTGTGCGAAGGGTATGTCCCAGCCAGCCATAATTTCGTTTCCTTATTACAATATCAATTGGGTCTTGCTCGCAGATTTGCCAGAGTCGCTGATTGCTAATAGTTCTTGGCCACCAGATTCGCAGAATAGTACGTAGACTTCAGTTGATGAACGTTTGTAGTTTCCCCATGTTTGTAGTTGTAGTATGACAAGTCTCACAGCCATATAGCAAGACCGATTTTACACAAGCGTTAAATATTCTTATTTTCGTCTTCTGGTGGACATGCTTAGCTCTCCAGAAGTTTCTTAGTCTCCCAAATGCGGTCTTGGCTTTTTGATTTCTATATTCTATATCGATATGGATTCCCCCGTTTGTTGTTATTTGACTACCAAGATATTCAAAACGCTCAACCTGCTCGATGTTTTTACCTTCGATAATAAGATGGGTGCTAGTAGTGGTATTTAATCGCATGCTCTTGGTCCTCATGCAGTTAATATTCAATCCCACTTTTTTAGACTCCACAGTGAGTTTGTCTAGTTGGGTTTGCATATCCGAACAGCGATTCGTTGGCAGTGCTACATCGTCGGCGTATTCCAGGTCGCTTAATTTTCTGTACAACTTCCAGTTGAGTCCTATGTTTTCGATTTCTGCAGCTTCAAGGACTAAATCCAGGACGTTGATAAACAACAGCGGAGATAGCGCACATCCGCTCTTACATGCAAAAGACTCGCTTAACTGTCCATTGTGTAGAACACGACTAGTGGAGTCTTCGTAGCTGGCCTTGATAATGTTGATTTTTTGCGGGACTCCTCTAGAGCTTAGCGCTAACCATATACCATTGCGATCTAGAGCCTTCGAGGCTTTTAAATAATCGATGAAGGCTATGTATAGTGGATCATTAAATTCTGGGGATTGTTTAATCAAGATGCGTACTGTGTTGATAAGATCAGTGCATGATTTCTCTGTACGAAACCCGGTTTGATTTTTCCTAATAAGCTTGTTTACGTGTTCTGCAATTCTACCCAGTATGATATGATTCAGTACCTTCATAACAGTTGGTAAAAGTGAGATGCCTCTCCAATTGGAGCACTTTTTCTTGTTGCCTTATTTTGGGGATTTTAATAATAATGGATTCTTTCCACGTCCTAGGTACTGCTTCAGTGATCCAAACTGTTTTTAAAATATCCACCTCTGGCCTCTAAGCCATGAGGCGTGCGTCTACTTGAAAGCATTCTACTGCAAGTCCATCGTTCACAGGTGCTTTGCCTTTTTTAAGGGTACAGATTGCTTCTGCTATTTCATCTATTGTAGGAGGGTTCGTATTTATTTGTCTACTTGTATTGTGCCGATTTCGGATGGTTACGCTCAAAGTATTCTTTCCATATTCTTGCTTGCTCGTCTTTGGATGCAACAATGTTACCGTTTTCATTCCTCCATGGGGCTGTTGATTTTAACGTTCCTTCCGCTAATAGTTCTTGTGAGGTGGTAAAGAACATTCATGTCACCTTTGAGACGGCTTCTTGTGCACTCTCTCCTAGTTTGTCAAAATACACCAATTTGTCGCTTCTCGTCTGTTTCCCTCTTAATTTGTTTAGTACGTTAAATTCAAGGGTATGTTCGCCAATGAGCTGCGGATTATTCTCATTAAGCATCTTGATTTTTATATGGTTTCTTTCTGCAATTCTTCTCCAAAGAGTTACTGGCATCCACTCTTCCTTTGTCCTGGATTTTTTTGTCTAATATATTATCACAGACAATATACATAGAGCTACTAAGAGTTACCCAGGCTTTCTCGCTATCTGAGTTATTTATGATTATTTCGGAGAGTTTGGCTATAAATTCCTGTTTTGTAGCATTGTCAGTTAATTTTCTTACGTCAAATCTTTGTGATGGAGCAGGTCTGTTCCCATGTCAATACCGCAGTGTTTCTAGGCGGATCTCGGCGCATATTAAGTAGTGGTCACTGTTAATTTCAGCACTCCGCTCGTTGCGAACGTCGCATAACATATTACACGCCAGTCGGGACATGCAGATATGATCAATCTGTGAGGAAAAGCTTCAATTAGGTGAGTTCCAAGTTATTTTGCGGTTGTCCTTATGAGCGAACATTGAACCTCCTATTTTAAGGTCGTGATTGTTGCAGAGCTCTATAAGTAATTCACCATTTTCATTCCGGGTACCCATCCCATGAACTCCCATAATTGATTCATAACCGGTGTTATTTGCTCCTATTTGTGCGTTAAAGTCCCCCATCAGTAGTATGATATCTCGATGCGGTATTTCTTCCAGAACTCCATTTAGCATGCTATAGAAGTTGTCTTTATCACCTATATCACTGTCTTCAGTTGGTGCATATATCTGTACAATTGAAACATTCTGTCCTTTAGCTCGTAGGCGTGCGCTGATTATCCTTTCATTCCAAGCCTTCCATGACATCATTGCATTTTTAACTCTCTTGCTAAGATAAATGCCAACGCCCCGATATTGTGGGTCAGTATGCCTGAGAACAGGAATAGGTCGCCCCTGTTACTATTTATTTCTCCGCATTCATTCCATCTAACTTCGCTTGCACCCAGGATGTCAATTTTCAATCTTGCACATTCTGCCGTCAGCATTGGAAATTTTCTCGCTTGAAAAAGTGTTCTTACATTCCATTGTCCTTCTCGTATCATTTTCCGTTTGCCAATTGTCGTTACCTTGTTGTTGTTGTTATTTTCCGAGGCTAATCTTGTAAATACACGAATCGATGAGTTTTCAGACGCAATAGGAGATTACACCAGAGCGTCCTAGTTCGGTGGCAGGATTGCTGCCTTGAACCGAAGTTAATTTAATGCAAGCAGGCCTCCGAACTTGCCAGCTTTGCTAAGTGTACCGTAATATTTCCTCTACAGTACTGCTAAAGGGGAACCAATACACCGCTGAACACTCGGTCGTCATTGCCTCATTTGTGAAAAACGGGGGACACCACGAGAAGGTAGAGGTAAGCAGTTGTGTAGAGAGGTTATAAGAGACACATCATACACCTTGAACACCTTTTGGTTTAATAGAAGGTTATTAAGAACCAGGTTCCACAAAAGAGGGAATATAACCGCTCCTTGCGGAAAACCTCCCATAACATTCTTCCTTATCGTCGCAGGGCCCAGGTCGGAGTTTATCACCCGACAGCACAGCATGTTGCTGAACCACCTGGTAATCGCCAGATGTGAATTAATATTTTCGAGCGGTGCTGAAATTGATTCGATTCTGACGTTGTGGAAAGCTCCCTCGATATCAAGGAAAGCCGCCAAGGTAAACTCCTTCCTCTGCAGGACTTTTTCAATGTGCCCTACCATATCATGCAAGGCAGTCTCAACTGATCTACCTTTGATATATGCGTGTTGTGTACCACTAAATAGATGTGGATTGAGCTTACCTCTAAGGTATAGATCTAGTAATCTTTCCATTTTTTTCAGTAAAAACGATGAAAGACTAATAGGTCTAAATTCCTTTGATGTGGTTATCTTTCCTGCTTTGGTAATGAATACCACCCTCATTTCTCTGCATTAAACTGGGACGTATCCCGTTATGGAACACCCCTTAAAAATCCTTTCCAACCACGGCACCACATTATGTATAGTTTGTTTTAGCAAAAAGCATGGCGTAGGGACTTGCAGTGCAGTAAGATGTGCTATATGCAAGGGCCTTCATCATACTATGCTGCATAGGGAAGGCTCTACTAACGTTATCGCAGCTTTAAGTGATGGCCAGGTAGTATCACGATCGGAAACGAGTTTGTTGAGTAGTTTTATTTTATTAAGCGGGCCCCATGCTACTTACTGACGGCATTGATATTAGTGGGAGGCAAAGGACAGGAACTTGAAGCGGGTAGTCAGGTGAACTGTGTCTTACTATGAAATTAGGGTTAGGGTGGCATTGGAGATACCACTGCAGGTGTTCAAGGTCCCGTTGACATATTGTTAAGGTCGCCAGTATCGTTTTTCTGGGCAGGGTCCAAGTTCTTAGTCTTAAAACAGAAAACTAGATATGCTCCTGCTGCTCCAAAGCCCGAAGGTCTATGGACCCTACCTAAAATAGGAAAGTTAGCGGATCCTACACTTAATTCCAGTAAAATGACTGATGTGCTCTTAGGAACTGATTTGTTCTTCTCGCTGCTAGTAGTCGGAGAGATAAGATTAACGCTGCATGCACCGCTACTACAGAAATTTCTTCTGAGATGGCTGGTATTAGGTGAAGTGGTGGTAATGGAGGAGCCGAAAGAGCACAATCTGAACAAGATTGTGGAATCATTTTAGAATATGGAGTATATCTCAAGACCAATAAATCGGTACACGCCAGAAGAGAACTGGTGCAATGAAAATTTTTTTGCAAATGTGAAGCAAACATTACCAGGGCGTTAAGTTGCCATTTAGGACAGATCCATCCGTGCTACGTGATACTTATGAAGTTTCATTAAATCGATTCTTGAAGCAAGAACACCGATTAAATAGTGATAGTCTTCTAAAGGAAGCATATACAAGTTTTCTTAATGAGTATAAGGATTTGGATCATTTGGAGGTTGTTAATACCAATAATGTTGCTCAGGTTCGTTACTTTATTCCCTATGATCCAGTCCTATGGCCTGAAAGTTCGACAACAAAGTTTCGTGTAGTGTTTGATGCGTCCTTTAAATCGAGCACTAGACAATCATTGAATGAATTGTTAGCAGTGTGTCCCAAACTTCAGGATTATCAGTTTGTGATCTTACTGAGGTTTCGTTCGCATCGTTATGCTCTTACTGGTTGCATTTCCAAGATGTATAGGCAGGTTTTAGTGCATGACGAAGGCTGCAACTATCAGGGGATATTATGGCGGCATACTCCTACGGAGGCTATGCAGGTGTTACGCCCTAAAACTGTTACATATGGCATGAGTGCCGCGCCCTTTCTAGCTGTCCGATGTATGCGTTACTTGGCAGAGGTGCAAAGCTCGAAGTATCCAGCAGGGTGTAAGGCTATATCAGACAACATTTTTATAGACGACTTGCTGCTAGGATCAAACAACATTCAGAAACTGTGCTCGAATTGCATAAGTGGCGGTAAAATTGTGCAAGTGAGGAGTTTCAGGCTGTAGGGGTGACAGAAGATCCTTTGGGAATCAAAACAGTGAACTGCTCAAAAAGTTAGGGATTCTGTAAGACTCAGGCTCCATTTCACATACCCTACTCCCGCAAACACAAAGATCACGATACATGTACTTCTGTCAGAGTTGGCACAACTTGTCGATTCATTGGGCATGCTAAGTCCGCTTGTTGTATTAGGCAAGATTTATCTATGAAGATTATGGCAGGAAAATATTGATTAGGATAACGAGCTTTCGGAGAGAATGCTAGATTTGTGGACAAAATTTCGATGTTAACTAAGTCTATTAGGGGGAGTTCAGGTCCTTCATTGCATTTTTCAAGTACATGGGAAGGAGGTCATGTTGTATGGGTTTTGGGATCCATCAAATCGGGCCTATGGTTATGTATGCCAGAAGTGTGGACCAATGTATGATGAATTTAGCAGAACTGGGGGTGAATAAGTTAAGCTAGAAGGACCCGATGTTTTGAAAGGCCAACGAAGTCAGTGAAAAATTGGAGATTGGAACAGGTGACGTGTAGCTAAGGAACGAAAATGAACTTTTAGTTCAGCTGTTTGCTTCTCTGTAGAATATGAAGATAAAGTAAGTGGTTGTAAGTTCGTCAATAACTTTGCTAAGCTTCAGCGAGTATTAAGCTATATCTATTTATTTATTT